>JANHZT010005252.1:72256-87206 GCA_032468215.1 Stegonotus admiraltiensis
GAGGTGGTATTTACCGGTTCTCCGAACTACTCAAAATTTCCACTACCAGTTCTCCAGAACTGATCAGAACCTGCTGAGTACCACCTCTGTTTCAGTATGATCCAAGTGACAGAGTTGGGGAGAGAATGGAGATGCTGATTAATTTGCATTTTAATTAGCATAATGACCAAACAACTTGTTTGATTATGTATGGGTTTTGAAACTACTAGATTACACTTTGATAGGACCAACTTCCTTCCACCACCATCCCTATCGAAATAGGGTCATAGTAGGATGCTAGGTAGACATTTCCTACGAAGCTATTAATACTATTCAATGCTGGCAATCTATTTTAGCAAGATGATTCACTACAAGGAAGGACTGCGCCTTACCCTTCAAAGATCACACGCCTATCACACTCCCATGGAGCTCAGCAGGTTGCTAGGCAACCCTGGATGCCTCCTATGTCACCAGATTATAGTTCTATCTAATCACACAGCCCATTGGGCTGTGTGTTCTGCACGACCTAATGGCTGGCAAATAAAGATGTCACTATGTGTAATGGCAATATTTTCCTAAGTGTCGATGAGTGCAAGGTGTGCTCAGCACCTCCATGATTGCTGTAGGCCTTGTGTGTGGAGGTCGATAAGCTCTGCAGATAATCTGGCAGTAATCTTTATTGCAGTCATCTTGTTCAATTGAGGCCTCTGATGTCCACATTTAGCCAGGGATCTTATCAGCAAATGTGAAGGCTGTAAAAGGCTGGGAAGGGCCAAATGAACAGGGATAGACAAAATAAAGGAAAGGGAAAGTTTAAGATGGCAATATTTATTGCACAACTGTAAGGAGAAACGCCAGTGTTTTTGAATTTGCTGTTTTGTATGGCCATGGATTGGAAGTACAGCCCTTATTTGCAAGAGGTAGAACTTTGAGTGACACCAGTGTGGGAGATCAGCTGGCATGGCTCTCTTGGTTGCAACAGGCTTTATAAAATTAAGGAACACAATTGTACAATTGCATTTTAAAGACATTAGTTGTTATAGAAAGGAAGTCTGCAGGCAAGCTGTCTCAGCCTTTTTTATTGGCTGCAAACTTTAAAAGAAATCTAGTCATTTATATATGTACCTGTTCCCTCTGCCTCAGTCTCTGTCTACCTCTCTCTGTCTCTGTGTCTCATAGGCATTACTCACTGCCATCAAAAATTCTAGTGCAAAAATGTCTAGATATATACCTACAAGATTTTTTCTGAACAATTTGTATGTTCGAAAAGGTGTATAAGTGCTCATGTAAAACCACCCTTTTACAGGCAGAAATTAACATGTGACAAATGGGCTTGTGTGCTTTTAGCAACTTTTTAACAACTGAATTGTATTCATTGTGGCAATTGCTTTGACTTTTAATGTCCACATATAAAATTCTTTGATTGCTGCTATTATACCCAGAATAAAGACCTCAATTTTCCTACAATGCTTAAATTCAGATAAAGCCGAATTCTTTATTTGGGTCTAAATGAGTTTCTAGCAACTATTTCACTTATGTCCATCTATTCAGTTTATAAGTTAGAGACCTGTGTATAGGTGGCTTGCTGAAGCAACACAGCAGGTGTGATAAATGGATTGGAAGAGACAAATGACTGAAATGCATGTTAAAAATCTTATGAGGAAAAGTGAGTTTGCCTGGAGTAAAAGAAATTATCGCTCTCTGTAGACAAGCCAATTTCAAGGCCTGCATGTAAGCTTCTTTCAGCCAGTCTTGTAGGGTAGGCTGCTTTCATGAAAATGAGATATTTAATGAGGTTCGAAGCACTTTTTCGGAATCATAGCTCAAGAATGTATAACCCTACTGGTTACCACAGGCTTGTATTGATACTGTGCTGCTCAATCTTGGTAGCTTTAAGACATATGGACTTCAACTCCCAGAATTGGGAGCTGATCCCATATATCTTTAAATTGCCAAGATTGAGAAAAATAATGCATTCAGGTATATTTAAAAAATCCAAAACAAGTGCCACCAGTATTGGTTCCAGCTGTTTAATAAGGGAAAAGGTACTGTCAAAGTATTTCCATTGGTCAGGCAACACTCATAAACATAATCTCCAAGTAATTTCATTACTTGATGGAAGAACAGCCAGTCCCTGGCAAAAGTTCAATGTCCTCCTTAGGAAAATCAAATTCTCACATTAACCGCCAAATACATCCTTGGAGGAATCAATGCTGTTTTACTGCATATGGTAAAGCTGAAAGCAATGGCCATCACTCCCTTGTTGATGGTGTTATACATTGTGCTGACTGAAATGCAGATAAAGCCTACAGGCCTCAACATTAAAAGATCAAAACCCTTCCTTGAACAAAAGATCTGTTGATACTTGTGTTCAAAAGAACAAAATTCTGGGAAGCAGCAGATTTAATCATTTACTGAATGAAGCACAAAATTGTAATCGCCCAGCAAGCTAAACCCAATCAAACCAAACCAATCGCACAATGATTTAAATGCATGTGGGAACTCAGCCAATCCAGGTGTGAATGTTTTGAGATCCAAATGGGGTAAAGAGCTATATATAATCCTTGAACTCCATAGAGGACAAAGAAAGAAATCAATCAATCAATGCTTTGCAAAAACCACTCCCTGTAATAATAATATCTCTCACAAGTGGCATGCTGCAGCCCGTCATGAGATTTTCTTAGCAGTACTGAGTTGTGAAAAAAACCAAGTTTATGAAAAGGGCATAAGCACCAGTCTTACACAAATATTTTTAAAAACGTGCTTAGTCATATACATTGCCCTATCAAGCCGTAACATAGGCTGAATTAGCGTTGGTTTATAGTGTTGAACCACTGTCATATTTTTAGTGCTCGAAATATAAACAGTATATTAGAGAATCACAATTTGTTGGAGATTTGAACCGGGGTTGACAGTGATTAATCTGTACACCCTAAATTGCTAACAGAATTGGCGAGGATGAAATAGTGAATGTTTTAAGAGGTTTTATGGAGCGCTCCACCATTGTTAGATCCATTTTGCTTTGCTTAATGATTGTCTAGAGTGCAACCCCTAATTTTTCCTGGTGCGTATCTTGTGCACCAGGACTGAAAAAGTATTCTTCGGAAACTGGGAAGCAATAAGCCCTTGAAAATCACCAAAACTAGCATAGATGGATTGATGGTTTAAGAAAGTACTGCTTACAGAACAGCTTTTATTTAATTATTTAAAACATTTATTTGGCCACCCATCTTGTGCGTAACCTGGGGCAGGTTGTAACCAATAGGTAAAATCACAGCCATGTAGAATAAAAATATTAAAAGCCAATAACCTACCACCATGACTAAACTGAACTCACCCTATCTCAGTGGAATGGAACAATTCGCCATGGTCAATTTACCACGGTCAATTCACCACAGCCAACTCACTGTGGGACAACTCACCATGACCAAGTCACCATGCGGCAACTTACTGCAGGACAATTCAACAATTCAATTTAATTACTTAAAATAATTTTTTAAATATTTATTTTTTTGTCATTCACATTCCATTTTATCCCTCCTTTGGCATCCTTTCTTTAACAACTCTATTTTGCTATTTCTTCAACATTAGTGTAACTCTTGTCCCGCAGTGAGTTGTTTTGTGGTGAGTTGGCCATAGTGAGTGAGTTGGCCAGAGCGAGTTGGCTGCAACAAGTTGGCTGTGGAAAATTGGCCACAAGTTGGAACAGCTATTGCCAAGAAGAAGGTGGAAAGAGGGTCATTTGCTTGCTTGATGTATGGGACCACATTGGCTGTAATTTGTCTTTTAGTAACACCAGGAAATAAATCCATGGAGAACATTGTCCACTTAAGATCTTTGACAGTATAGACAACCAGGTAGTCTGGTTGGGGCAGGCACTGAACGGGATAGGCTGGCTGCCATGTCACCTGTTATGTTTATGAAACAATCTTGAGTACAGTTTACACTGCTAAGTCAATAACTTGAAAAATTCACAATGAAACTTAGAACAGTTTTTTTTAATGAGCCATTTTAAGTGACATGTAAAAATGAGTCAGAGAGCTCACGGAGTTCGCACTTATCAGGAATTTGAATTGGAAAAAATATATCATGCTCTTTTGATAAATGAAATTCCATTACAAATATCCAGTCAACTTTATCTCTAAGTTCAGTGGTGAAAGGAAGAAAGGCTTGGATTCCCCCTGGCGTGAATGGAGGAACTGGAATTTAATTAAAGGGGCATCTTTATTTCAACTTATATACGAGTACTACATTCCCTTACAGTAACTGAGTGCCCCATTGATAGAAAACAATCTATGTTGTCTGTCTGCATGACCCTTGAAAGTTTTATTTAAGGTGATCTAACTCAACCTTTCATAAACTTTGAGTATCTTATCAAGACAACTCAATGCAAACATAGTTCCAAAGCTCCAATACTTCTCTTGTTGCAAAAGTTATTTTGTGGCCAGTAAGGAAGAATGGAAACCAAAATGTCAAGGACACTTATCAAACAGGGGGAGTCAAGTCACAACGCTGGCTGGAAGCTGACACTTCATCCTAAGAATCTGAAAGAAGTCACCTGAGGGACTTTTTCCTCTTATATCAAGGGTGGGCAATGTTACAACCTGTGGACTTCAACTCCCAGAATTCCATGCTTCCTCAGAAATTCTGGGAGTTGACATCCACAGGTCGCAAAATTGCCATCGTTGCCCATCTCTGTCCTATATGAACCTTCAGCTCCTAAGGAGTAGCAACACCCACATATACACAAACAGAGATAAAAAGGAACCTGTAAAAATAATACATCATTTCATTCCTCCTTTTTCCCCTACCAGCCAATCAGCATTTAATAACCAGTAAATATAGCCAGGTCTTGTAAACACCTTTGAAACTCTGACAGATAAATACTTGGCATTTCTAAAATGTTGGGATTTCCCCAGTTCCTGTTGATATCTCACTTTTCTATATGGATGATGTATTGACTTGCAGTCACCAGCTGCTTGCAGTCACCAGCTGCTCAGTTTCATCACCTTTTGTTCTGCACTGGCAATATTCCCCTTGCAAAGCAACTGTTTTGACTTGCAAAGTTTATCTATAAGCCAGTTTCTCCCCTATGAAATATTAGGCTTACTACTTCCTTCTGCATTTCTTTTCTTAGGTGTGAAAGTTGTATCTGCAGTTTGATCTCTGAGTGCTGCCTTGAATGTTGACTTTCGTCTGCCGTTGACCTTCTTGTTTGCATCCTTTTTGCCTTAAAACCCACCATCTGACAGACTGTTCCTAGTTTACAACTTGTTAAGCTGACATATAGGTTTTTTATTGTGTGAACCTATCCATTATGGCTTTGTCAGGGCCAGCTTGGTTTTGTGTTGTATTTCTGTATTCCTGCTTTTGGAGCTCAAAAAGCCTGATCCAGCTACCTAAGCCTTGTTTTCAGCATAAGTGTTGATCTCTAGGAGAAAATTGTTGTTGGAAAGTGTTTCTATAGGACAGGGGATGAAAAGGAAAAAACTAGAAAGCCAAGGAAGGTTAAGCATGTCCTGCTGATGATCATCTTTCTATCTCTATCCAACAGCAGAATTTGGAGGGTTAAGAATTCTAGGCTTGTGTTGGAGTATGAAGTTCTGTCCTTAAAAGGATTGACAGTCAAAGAGTCTGAATGCTAAGTGAGTTCATGTTCAAGCTTTTTTTTTTAAGCGCTTTTGCTTTACCTTTACAGCTCAGCTATTTCACAAATGAAGTTTTCTCTCTTTCTGTTACCTTCTTTTAACTGACATTCCCACTGTGGGAGAAATAGATGCTTAATCCTACAGACTGCAGATTGGAATAAGGCATTTCTCCACTGACATCACTAAAAGCTTTCTTCTTTCAGTAGGATCCTCAGCAACATTACAGCATGGGATTCTCTCACTGTTTTAGTAAAGAGAGGGAGGGAGAGAGAGATGACAGTGGTGAAGTCAGCCCAGGCAGAATTAGGACATAGTTGACAAGTCATTATGTAACTGGCGGTTGGGTGGTATTCGTTCTTGTCATTCAGTGCCCTTGATTCCTTCCTAAGTGTCTCATAAAGCAGATAATACATGATCTCAGGGCGATTTACGCAAGGAGGACTACATAGTAAAATATTTCCCTCGGACATGATTCCGGTTCAAGGATCTATATAAGCAACCCCAGCTGCAAATTTCAATGGAAAGCATAGAAGGTATTGGTTTTGTTGCATGTGCAACTAGAGCAGAAATGAGATAATCCATTGCAAGGACAAGATTTTCTTGTTACAGAAGGATCCTTTCAGATAAGATTATGTGATACTCCTATCCTGTTTCCTTCTTAGGATATTATAGAGATGGTGATTTCATTCGGAATCTACCTATTATTCCCCCTTACCTCCTTGTTTGTTGTTATTATAAGATTCAACACTTGTGCAATGCCTTTTGCTTGATAATTGTAGGAACTATCATCTGAGAACGCTTGCAGAAATGTCCTCTGTCCTTTGCCATTATTTCCAGCCAAATTTCATTTATGCTTGGTACCCTAAAAGGTGCTGTGGAAATTAGTGGGAAGATCTCCCTCTACAGCAAACTGGCCCTGCATTTAAGCTGCACTACAAAAACAACAAGATGTAGCTTGCCTAAGGGTGGAACTGCTTATCAACCATGGGACTGATGCTGAATATGTTAAAATAAGAAAGGATCAATCAAGGACAGTCTAAATAGCTCCCACTTGCAAATCAATACATATAACCAAAAATGAACAGTTAAATCTTTCTTGACCATTTGAACAGAGCATTAAGGTTCACAAGTTTTTTAAAAAAACTTATTTTTAATAAGTCAAGAACCACTTTATACTTTTGGAACAAATTGGTGGAAGGAAGGCTGAGAAGAATCTTGTAGATAGGGCAGCAAGGGTTTGCTGAGTTTATGTTGGCAATTGAATAATACAGGAAGTATTTTTGTCTCTTCTTTGGCAGTATTTTGATTATAAGTTAATCTCCTGAGATACTATGACTGCTTTAAATGGTTAATGGGTACCTTAACACGTGTCCAAAGGACAATCAGTCTCTGATCATATAAAATCTGTGCAGAGAGAAGGAGAAATTGTTCAACCAGAGCATGCTGAGACTAAGAGCAATGATGTCCAAGAACCTCGTCTCATTTGTCCGCTTGTTTGTGTTGTTACTTGGCTTTGTAACTATTTGTTTAGGAGCCTTTTGCATCTCTACAAGTGCCTCTGCGTGTAAGTGCAAAAGTTTGCCACTTGCATATTTTCTTCTACCATTAGGATTCTTTCTTCTGATTGCTGGGATCTTCTGGAGCACCTACCATGAAGCCAGCAAGCACAACAGCTTGTTCCACAGCATTATACATGGGAGTCCTAGACTTCAAGAAAGTCACATTACGACCATAGATAGGTATGTGTTGACTATTTCAGGCCATCAACTGGCCCTGATGTACACTTCTTTTCCACCTTAATTCTCTGCTCTGAGTTTGCTCCATTTAAGTTCTTGGTTTTTCTTCCTGGTAATGACTCACTGCATGCTATACATGCTATAAACACAGCTTTTTATTAAATGGTACCCCGTCAAGTTAATTGTCTCAAGATATGTGTTGCTGCAATTCTAGCTGATTTTTGATAGGATCCAGTAATTGTTTATTATTTTTCAACAGCCAGGTGTAAAGGGAATTCTCTTTACATATACGTAGTTGTTCAACATCATATTTTAGATACCCTCAGTTTCAGTGGTGAAATCCAATTTTTTTTACTACCAGTTCTGTGGGCATGGCTTGGTAGGCTTGGTGTGGCTTGGTAGGCATGGCAGGGGAAGGATATTGCAAAATCTCCATTCCCACTTCACTCCTGGGGGAAGGATATTGCAAAATCCTCATTCTCTCCCCACTCTGGGGCCATCCAGCGGTGGTATTTGCCAGTTCTCTGAACCACTCAAAATTTCCTCTACCAGTTCTCTGAACTGCTCAAAATTTCTGCTATCAGTTCTCCAGAACCTGTCAGAACCTACCGGATTTCACCCCTGCTCAGTTTTCGTTCATTTACTTTTATCTCATAATCTAGTAAAAAAAGCTTATCAAATTTTATAACCAAACTGACAGCCAGTTGTGTGTAGTATTAAGGCACCAGGCTATAAACGGAGAGACCATGAGTTGGAATAGAACACATATATATGTTACTGGTTGGTTTCCTACCTAACATTTAAGGTTTGCACTTTGTTCTCCCTAAGTACCGGGGCTCATAGCAGTCTGGGAGAACTACTCCCCACCTGCTTCCTCTAAGGGAGACTTGGATTAAATTAGTTTTGTTAAATCCTACTGAAATAAACTAAGCCATTTTAAACTTAAATCCCATTGATTTAGTAGGTACTAAGGATAGGTGACTTAGTCTGAATCTAACCAAATAGGTTCTACAACTTTCCTCCTGTCTCTCAATAGCATTTTCATTCCCTTGATTCCCTCATTATCGCTTCCTTTTTCTATATTTTAATTCATATTTTAAATCTCTACTCTTCTCTCTATATGTGTAAGAGGATGATAGTACTGTACAGCTATCATACTGACTTTTCCTCAGCCTTAAATTCTCTAAATTTGTCAGTGCCATGATCCAACCCATCTAGAGAGAACTAGATTAAGAATGGGTGATTTATTCTGCTTTCTTTATATTTCCTGAAACTAATTTGATCCTTAATGAACTGCTTACTACACTTTATTGAGCATTCTAGATCACATGCAGTGGTCTATCATGCAAAAATCCAGTTTAGTGCTAGACATGGATGCAGCAAAATTAGATTCACTTTCCTGCTTAGCCACTAGAGGGCCTCAATTGAATCATCTGTTCTCAACCTAGACCAGTTTCTCAGCCTTGGCAACTTTATGATGTGTGGACTTCAACTCCCAGAATTCCCCAACCAGAATTCTGGGAGTTGAAGTTCACACATCCTAAAGTTGCCAAGGTTGTGAAACATTGACATAGGCTATTTCTTCCAGTGGCTTTGAGCACGCTCAGTTATAAACTTTTAAAGAAGAGCAGCATAACAATACTTAGCTTCACACCTTGTAAAGGAGGTAATGTGTATCTTTGTCCAAATTTCTGTGGGATCACTTGAAATCATGTAAGAAACATGCATTGTCATGAACTATTACTATCCTGATAACAAGTTTTTGGACATTATACATTCTGAATTCAAACCAGAGCCTTTAAGAATACTGTACAGGGCATGCCTCAGTCCTATAGGTATTGTAGAAAATATTCTACAATATTTTCCCAAAAAGTCAAGAACACATTTTTTTTTTAAATCACCTGATAGTTTCAACTGTGTTCAGTACGTGTTGAAGTGGTATGCAGTTGCCTGCTTATTTTCAGTTTAAAATCCTCACAGTCCTATTCTGGGCCATTCTGCAACAAAACGGAGACATTCACAATAGATTTCTCTTAAAGTCAAGCTGGTCTTTAGGCTGGCAAGCCTTGTTAAAGGGCTACAGATACAAAAGTCAGTTCTTATTCTGTTATGGTAACAGTGCCATAAACACTCACAATCGGCAAAGCAACAGCTCTATAAATATGACAGAGTGCAAACCTTGCTTAGATAACCAGAAAAATGTCACACTTTGGAAGACACCAGAGCCTCATTAGAAAGTAAATTTAGGAACACTTTTAGACAGAATACACGTATGCAATTTTTGTTCAAATACCAGGGGAATTAATGGAAGACTGGCACATAAACTATTTGGTATTAATCAAGTTAATTTTTCCTTGGATGTGCCTCATAATATTTCCATTACAGAATATAGGTAGTTCTTGACGTACGGCCACAATCGAGCCTCAAAATTTCTGTTGTTAAGTGCAACAGTCATTAAGTGAGTTTTGCTCCATTTTATGACCTTCCTTGCCACAATTGTTAAGTGAATCACCGCAGTTGTTAAGTTAGTGAGGATGGTTGTTAAGTGAATCTGCGTTACCCATTAATTTTGCTTGTCAGAAAGGGACTCTGGGACACTGGCACACTGTAACTGTCATAAATATGAGTCAGTTGCCAAGCATGTGGATTTTGATCATGTGACCACGGGGATGCTGCAATGGTCATAAGTGTATAAAATGGTCATAAGTCACTTTTTCAGTGCTGTTGTAACTTTGAACAGTCACTAAATGAACTGCTGTTAAGTCGAGGACTACACCAACATCCTGAAAGAAAAAATGTTGTTAAATAGGAAAAGCTTACCCCTGAGGTGAGCTTAGCTCCCACTTCCTGAGTTTTCATAATAGCCTTAAGACCTGGCTCTGGCATTTGGCTTGGGGACCCAATGGGGGAGCTTCTTACTGGAAGTGGTGGACTAATTGACTAATTAAAGCAATCCCACATCTCTACACCCCTCCCCCTCAACCCAGCATGTTTGGCTCCCTCCTTTCCCATCTGCTGTTAATGCTTTTATTTTTAATACTTTAATTTGTGTGTTTCTATGAGTATTAATTTTTATGTTTTTTAATGTTTTTTTCTGTAAGCCATCCAGAGCCATTGACTACAAGATGGCTGGCAAATAATAAACAAACAAACAAGCAAACAAACAAACAAATAAAAGAGCTGTGATGCTTGTAAGGCAAAACAAACCTCTCCCAATTTTCACTATCTGAAAGCTTTTTTTGTTCTTGAGGTAATGAAATGATTCAGAGGGTCAATTTCCCCCCCCGCTGAAGTAGGAAGAGAAGGGTCAGTGTAAAGAATAAAAAAACCCCAAACCCCAGGATTGTATAATTTATAAACCAATATGGGATAATTTTTAATACCGCTTTCTTAAATAATGTGTTTCTTGTCTTGGCTGTCTTTTGCAGGCCTGATTTCTACCCGCCCTCATACGAAGCCAGCACCGCTCTGGGAAAACAGACTTTCTCACTGCCAGCCTGCTCACTGGAGCCAAAGAGCTATGCTTATAACATACCTCCACCTTTGTACACAGAAAGCCGCTTCGAATTCATTGAAGAAACTGGTGCTCAGGAACAGCAACCACCTTCCTATGAAGCCTCCGTGCAACAAGGAGCTACAGGGAACCACCCAATATTTGGAGAGGCTTCTCAAGCACCTCAACCATAGAGCAACTGCTAATAAGATGGGCTGTCTGAGGACTGGAGAAGATAAGCCGTATCTGTTCTTCTGGGACACAGACAATGTTTAGACATTGTGTGTAAAGACTTGGTGAGGAGGTGCAGAAAAGACAATGCGGTTCCATCACGGGGCACTGGGCACAGATGAAAGAGCATTCAGTGGCTGGCAATCACTGGGCAATGGGCACGGATGAGGGAGCATTCAGTGGCATTCAGAAAGGTTGTGTCAGAAATAACCTGGTCTTTGTGACCTGGAATAAGCCATAGTGTTGCTGGTTTTAGGAATGATGATGAGTTCAGCCCAACGTTGTTGGTTGATGGATGGAAACAACTGGATCTTCTCGAAGATCTTATGATAGTTGTATTCTGCCTCTATTAAGCAATGCTTGCAATAGCCCGCACTATCTTCTGAATAGCAGCAGGCAGGGCAAGAGGCAATGAGTAAATGAAGAAATTTAAAGTTTCAACTTAAGAGATGAACATGGGAAATATAGATACAGCAAAGCAAGGTCAATTACATTAGCTTTTGTCAACTCAATGTGTTTTACGTGTTTGACTTCAACTTCCATACTCTGTCAGACGTGCACAGTCTTTTGGGAACTGAAGTTCAACACATCAGAAGAGCACCAGACTGGAGAAGGTTATGTTACTGTAAATATCCTATTCTTGGCATTCATAAGGGAGATGAAAGGCACTTTCCAAAATTAAACTCTTAAGCTTTTAGTGTTCTGTAAGCTTTCCGCTGTATCAAGAGATGAAGGAGTCCAGCTAAAACAACCAAAGACTAAGGACTTGATTTACCAGTTCCTATTTTACAGTTTGAGTTAAAAAAAGCCCAAAAATACCCTTTGATTTAAACTTTTACCATTTCATTGAAATTGGATTTAAACAACTTATCTGATTTGTAGTTTGGCCTTGCTTTGTTTTTTTCCATGTTTGAATTATTGTGGTACTATTGTACAGTATCTAGGATATAGGAAACTAAGTTACAATGGAGCCCGCAGTGACACAAAAAATATGAAGGCAAAGCATACCCTGGATAAAATAGATTGTGTTCTTAATTCAATATTTATTCTTTCTAAAAAGAGTAACTGTATCAATATTGCAATTAATTATTTTTCATTATGTATCCCTATTTAATCAACTTCACTACCTCTCATTACTTTTGAGGGGAGGGAGTACGATACAGATAGCCCATTGAAAAAATAGCCAACTCAATGTTAGAGGTTTAGGCAATTGCAGTAAGGTAATTAGCATTGGAATGTCTTCCATACATATACATTTTTAAAATATCTTGGAATTTTAGCATCAATTATTTTTGTTATCCATTAGTATTACAGGCTGAAATCTAATGGATTACTTATTAATAGTTGACATTTTTTGGTTATAGCAACTTTTTTTATTGTGTTCTGGGGCTAACCAGTTTACATTGTTTAATGCTGCATTGTAGTTTTCTTGTAATAAAGTTTTGTAATGAAATACATTTTGAGAAACAATTAGCAATTATTGGCGGGGAGAATAAATGTGCACTTGTTTCCATCACACAAAACAAGGAAGAAGGAAGGAAGCCTCTTGGTAACCTTTTCTTCTAATTCCTCCATTGCTCCTTTGCACTGTACAACAATCAAGTCTTGACCTTGTTTATGGGAAGGTTAATCCACTATTCTGTACTGAATTCCAAAATGGGGACATTTCCCCCCATTTCTGTAGGTCAGAAAACAAAATCCCAATTCTCGTTTCATGGTAAATACAAAAGTATCTGCCTATCAAGATGTTTAGGAAAAACCTAATACTTTAGGGCTCTGTCTTATGTTTAGGGTAATCCACATGAGCAAAGTAATTTTGTGAATCCGTATTCAATATTAACTTAGCTCCTATTTTCATGACTAGTTTTAGATGGTACAGTATTTCTTTTAATGAAGGGATTTATCACATGGGAAGGATCGTAATCAAATATTCTTTCTGCAATAGTGAAAAGAACTCACTTCCAAGTGAAATCTCGTTCTGTGATCTGAAGTATCAGTTCGGAACTAATTCAGAAGACAACAAATACAACCAGGGAGCTGGAAATGATGTTTTGAGGAGAAAACTAAGGAAACTGGATGTGGTTAACTTTAAAAAGGAAAAAAAACTGAATTGAGTTTAACATAGCAATAGAATTGGAAGGGACCTTGGAGGTCTTCTAATCCAACTTCCTGCTCAAGCAGAGACCCTATAGCATTCTGGACAAATGGCTGTCCAATCTCTTTTTTAAAAGAACTCCAGTGATCGAGCACCCACAACTGTTCCACTGATTAATTGTTGTCACTGTCGTGAAATGTCTCCTAATTTCTAGGTTGGTTCTCATCTTGATTAGTTGCCAACCTTTGTTTCTTGCCCTGCCTTCAGGTGCTTTGGAGAATAGGCTGACCCTCCCCCCTTCTTTTTGGCAGCCCTTCAAATATTGAAACATTGCTACCATGTCACCCTAATCCTTCCTTTCCTGAAACTAGACATTCCCAATTCCTGCAACCACTAAGCCTCTTTGGCTTAGTGGTTGCAACCTCCTAATCATCTTTGTTCTCTCCTCTGCACTCTTTCTAGAGTCTCAACACCTTCTTTATATCATAGCAACCAAACTTGACTCATGGACGAGTCGTTGTAGCTTTCTTGGCAGCAAATCAGAAGTCCTTTTCTTCTGTCTTCTGGATGGTTTTGCAATTTCACCATCTAGCCTACAGCCTTGAGATTTCCCTGAATTTAAGAAACTGCTGCCATCTGCTGATATGGAGGCCATGTGTTTGTAACAAAAGAAAAAGAAATATTAACACATCTCCAATCCTTTTCCATGGATTGGCTCTAATCAGTATCAAGGATTTCAAAACCCATGACAATATGTATGCATTTTAATTCAGAACTTGTATTTCATTTACAAAGAACTCTTAAATTGTGCTCAGCTTTTAGCTTGCTCCATATACAGTAAACCCTCCAGCAAATCTTTATATCTCTTATGAAAGGCCAGCACGAAATAACCCAAACTAACTACTTGTTGCTGTGGGCAGCCAAAGGATTATATACTGTGTAATGTTATATAAAACAGAACAAAAGTATTTGACTTACAAAAAATCTGTTTAATAATACTGCAATAAAACACTGTGCAAAGATAAATCAGTGCCTCATTTACCTAGACACAGCTTTTTTAAAAAAAACTGTTGCATTGGAGCAAGCTGTGTTCCATCAGCGATTTCATGCAAGGCAAATAGGACACAGCAGTTTATTAAATGTCATAGTAAGTTTTGACAAATATCAAAAGAATCCAAGTCAGCTACTTAAAACACCGCAGCATTCAAGATTGCACTAGAAATGAAGGTTTGCCACTGCAGTGTTACCAGGCTATCAACATTTCAGATTTCACAAAAGCCGTTGTGTCACAGTCACACCTCAGCTTCCCAAGAAGAAAAAATATTTGAATTAGTTTCAAACATTTAGAAGTTTTGTCACAGTTTTGTGCTATGGATGGAGCCGTGTTCATATTTTACAGCAGGGTTATCCAAACTTGGCAACTTTTAAGACTTATGGACTTCAACTCCCAGAATTCCCTAGTCAGCATTCTGGGAGTTGAAGTTCACAAATCTTAAAGTTGCCATCACCAAAGTTGGACACCCTTATTTTACAAACTCAGAAAACATTTTCCGTATCCCAACATTCACTGAGCAAGCCTCCTTCCTCTGCCATATTCCCCTCTTTTAGTAAGACAATGGGCAAGCTTTTCATTAAATGAACTAGGCAAATATTTCTAAAACTTCTATTACAGTTCTGCTAACAATCTAGATCAGTGGTAGGCAAACTTGGCTCTTTCACACCCTGTGGACTTCAACTCCCAGAATTCCTAAGTCAGCCAAGCTGTCTT
>JANHZT010005253.1:0-14822 GCA_032468215.1 Stegonotus admiraltiensis
TGGGAATGGAGATTTTGCAATATCCTTCCCCTAGAGTGGGGTGGGAATGGAGATTTTGCAGTATCCTTCCCCTGCCATGCCCACCAATCCATGCCCATAGAACTGGTAGTAAAAAAATTTAAATTTCACCACTGGTTTAAATCACTGTATTATCTGTAGTCTGCATACTCCTTTCACTTACTTGCTTAAAAAGAGAACCTATACTGCCATAATTCAAACGTCATAAAATAGACACTTTGCCCCTTTGTGCTGTTTTAGATAATCTATGAAATTCAAAAGATTGTATAGGCAAACCACAAAGAGAACATCGGAAGAAACAGAAAAAATGCAGCCACAGCAAGGCTTGTTCTGAGCTGCATCCTATAGCATTAGAATCAAATGTTTGGATATTCTTGAGCAGATTCTCAGGAAGTCCCACTTTAATAGCTGACCTGAACAATGCCAGACTTTTACTCTCTTTTCTATTCCAAGGATTTTTTTTTTAAAAAACACTGTCAATCGGACAAGCCTCTTATATTCTTTATATCTTTGTAGAGATATAATTCTATGTGCCCCATTATTGCTGGAGTGCTCCTCTGCCCTCCCCTATGGCAGAGATTTGATTATTTATTATAGTCTCATTAAGAAAAAGACTGGAAACAATTGAGTAAACTAATTAGTGGGAATCAAAGCAAAGTTGCTGCCATGCTTATGTCTAAAGCTATTCCAACAGAGATGCTCATTTTCTTCATTGTGCGTAGGGCTACTAAAATATGTATTATTTATATCCCATGTTTATCCATCTCAATATAGTGATGGGTTCTTCATAATTTGGGTTCTAATCCTTAATTAATTAATTACTAATTTGGATTCTAGTCTTAATGGAACTACATCTACACAGAGAGAAGTAAGCAATGAGGTATCCTAAGGTTCTGTTTTTTTAGGCCCAGTACTCTTTAATATCTTCATAAATGATTTAGATGAGGCAATCTAGTAAGGGAACTCATCAAAATAACCAAGCTGGCAGGAATAGCCAATACCCCAGAAGATAAACTCAAGATCTAGATGGATTTCATCAGACTTGAACAATGGGCCATAGGTAACAAAATGAAATTCAATGTAGAGAAAAATGAGGTTTTACACTTAGGCAAGAAAAAACCACATGTAGTTACAGATTAGGTGAAAATGGGCAATAGCAGTAACTGGGGGAGGGATCTTGGAGTCCAATAGACAATCACTTAAATATGAACTGACAAAAAAGCCAATGCAATCCTAGGCTGCATTAGCAGAGAGATAAAATCAAGATCACATGAAGTATTAGTACCACCTTATAAGGGACATGGCAGCTCAATGGCAAAGACACTGAGCTTGTCAATCAAAAGGTCGGCAGTTCAGCAGTTCCCTAGTGCTGGGTAACGGGGCAGTTAGGCAGTTCCCTAGTGCTGTGTAACAGGGTGAGCTCCCATTCCTTGTCCCAGCTTCTGCCAACCTAGCAGTTCGAAAGCACATAAAAAATGCAAGTAGAAAAATAGGACCACCTTTGGTGGGAAGGTAACAGCATTCTGTGCACTTTTGGCATTTAGTCATGCCAGCCACATGACCACGGAGACGTCTTCAGACAGTGCTGGCTCTTCGGCTTTGAAATGGAGATGAGCACTGCTCCCTAGAGTCGGGAGCGACTAGCACATATGTGTGAGGGGAACCTTTACCTTTACCTTTATAAGACCTTAGAAAAATCACATTTGGAATATTGCATCTCATTTTGATTACCACAATATTAAAAAAAAAGTTGAGACCTTGGAAAGAGTGCAGAGAAGAGCAACAAAGATAATTAGGAGGTTGGAGGCTAAAACATATAAAGAACGGTTGCAGGAATTGAGTATGTCTAGTCTTATGAAAAGAAGGACTAGGAGTGATATGATAGCAATGTTTCAATATCTAAGGAACTGCCACAAAGGAAATGAGTCAGTCTATTTTCCAAAGCACCAGAAAACAAGACAAGAAGTAATGGATGGAAACCCATCAAGGACAGAAGCAGCCTATAACTAAGGAGAAATTTCCTGCTAGTGAAAACAATCAACCAGTGGAACAGCTTGGCTTCAGAGGTGGAGGGTGGAGGGTGAAGGAACTTCACTTAATTTTATGTGAAAGAGAAATATTCTACAGACATTTATACAAGGCCAGCAAAGAGTTCTTCAAATAAAAGGACAATTTAGTTTGATATTATGGAAGTCGACTTCAAAATCATGTAGCCATTTAACCAATGGTATCAAACTTACACTTTTTTTTTCATTTTCAATTTGATGAAGCCAATATACAATACCAACTGACTGGTATTATATGTCTGACTGCTCCTAGCTGAAAGCACCAAAAGAGATCTTGTAAAATACTGTCTCCTTGCAGGACTATATCTCTGATTTAACCTTTTTATGTTGCTTTTGTATTTATTCTTTTATCAAAATTGTGCAACTTGGGTTTCCTACAAAAGCTGCTTTTTCATTGCATAAAAGTAAGTGACTCTTTTTTTATTTTGTTAAGAAATAATTTTAATAAAAAAAATTAGTTTGGAGAAATCTGAAATGAAGTGGAAATCATTTTACAAATGTTTTAGTATGATTTGGCTGGAACATTACTTTTCTGAAGTTTTTTTAAAACACTAATAAATTCTAGTAATTATTACTAAATTTCCATATGTGCACATGGAAACATTTTGTACCATATGGTTTTATGGCTTCCATCTTCTGTTTACCAAAGCATGTATGTAAATTATAAATCATGCATGTAAATTATAGTTCATCTCTATGGAGGGAAAGACATGATTTGCCAATTTACTTAGCAATAAAGATTGGCAAGCTGCTATTCATTTCAATAATTGATCTATATACATCTGTTTGCACAGAGATAGAATTATTAAACTGCCTTCTAAGAATTTGCAAATTCTATCTTCATTAATGACTGCTCTGAAATGGACTCAATTCCCTCCAAAATCAAGTGATACATAGAGAAGAACAGTTCCTGCAAGCACATTGACAATGGTTTCTCTGAGGATTGGGCAGTCTTTAGGGACATCCAGAAAGTTGTTTTAACTTGCTTTGCTTTCATCCCTGAACACTGTGAAGTAAACTAATATCAGTTTGTTCAAGTTAGTCAAAAAGTAGTAAATGAGATTAAAATGGAAAAAACAACAACACCCAGTTCTTTGGGGAAAAAGAGACTTCTTGCACCACCCACATTGCAATCCTGCCTAAAGTGACAAGAGAAACTGCCCTTCCAACTCATCACCAGCTCATCCTGATAGGGGTAGACAGTAGTGTGGGTAGACAGAAGATAGAAACACTATTTTCACACTAGATCAGAAAGATCCCAAGTTAGCCTACCTCAGCCATGAGCTGAGAATAAGAGAATATATCTACTATATTATAAAGACATGATCTTAACTATTAGGAAGAGCCCCTATAGCTGAATTCAGGGAAGCATGTTGCTATACCCTTTCTCTAAATTTTCAATTCACAGAATATATGCTTCACTCTATGGATACTTTCTGAGAGATATGCAATAGATCAGTAATCATTCAATCTTCCAGTTGTCCAAAAAAAAAGCAGGAACAAAACACTTCCCTTACTGCCCTAAATTGAAACTAAACTGAAATACAAAGAAGCAGGAGTGTTTTTTTCCCTATGAGATCCATTCTCTTGATATGCATAGAAAACCTGTCTTTTAATCAGACCTTTAAAATCTCCATGTTCTGGTTAGTCAGATTCCAACTTCATTTTTGGGCAACCTTACACTTTCAAATAACTTATCTGAAATTTCAGGTTGAATAAAACTAAAATTCATTAAGATCCATCAAACTACTTGAAACTACTGGGATATATTACATGTAGTTTTATAAAATCATTTTTAGAGGCTAAAATGAAAATTGTAGGTGAAAAGGACATTTGTTACTTTTCTACTCAGAATCCGGTTCCTTTGTACAACAATTTACCTATGATGTGTTCAATGGAATTCTGTGTTTTCTTTGTCCAAACTTGTCATAATGGTTTATTATAAGAAAGAGAAAAAACTTTTCAAGTTCCACCCTTGAATCCAAGTCAATTTTAGAAGCAATTAAAAATAAAAAAGCTTCCACCATCATTCGTTGTCATTCTCACTCTGGGTCTATTTCAGGGTTTAAAGTGACAACAAGAGTTAAATTTTGCAGAGCACCTAGATGTGGCAAAAGAGGTGAAGAACTAGGACTGTTTATTTATCAACTGACTAAAACGTACTTACTTATATGAGCAAAGAGGAAATTTATTTTTCCTTTCCCACCAATCCTTTATTGCTACAGTGCCAAGCCACATAGCACAAAGTAATTTTATGTTAGGTTCAGATGAGCAAGATGTGGATTTAGAATTGCTCATTTGTGTGCCTTAGAGGGTGGCTCTGGGCAAGTTTTTACCTGCCAGCAACCTCACAAAGTTTACTACAAAAATACAAAGAAAGAAATCTTCCCTTGGAGATTTTGAAAAACAAACACAAAAAACAAACCCATGGTATCTATGTGAAAAACTCAGTAAGTGTAAAATCTAAAATGGATTCAAGCCAATCATTTTTATTTCATATTTTTATAGAAATAAGGCAGGATTCTTAGCTCTCCAATTACACCAAGAACCATGTTTCCCACACAAAACAATTCCAGTCCTATCTGGCTAGCTACTTGTTCTTAGGAGTATCTTTAACTGTGATGGTGTGGATCAGAAATGACCATTTAGTACAATCCAGTAAGTTAAGAATTTTTACTTGCATCTCTAACTTTACTGAATCGTTAGAGTTGGGCTCAACAGAACTGAAACAATTTAAAAAGGTAAAAGATGGCATTATGTCCAGCATATATATATTTAGTCATTCCGGCCACATGACCACGGAGATGTCTTCAGACAGTGCTTGGTCTTCGGCTTTGAAACGGAGATGAACTGCTCTCCTAAAGTTGGGAACGACTAGCACATATGTATGAGAGAAACCTTTACCTTTACCTTATGTATGTATGTATGTAGATGGATGGATGGATGGATGGATGGATGGATGGATGGATGGATGGATTGAATGGAGATATATATATTGAAAGAACCCAAATGTAGCCTTAGCAACCATGGGATTGGTTATTGCCTTCTTCTAAAATGTTCTTTTTTACCTTCTTAACCTACAACCCAGGAGTTTCCTTACAGTCTCCCATCAAAATTAGAAGCAAGTTTTTGTTATTTTTGAATAATCTAGCCAACAGGCTAGACAGAATTTAAAATAATACACAGTATATATCCATATAAGCAATAGGTAATGCTATAGCTGTGCTGTGAAGGAACAAACCAGATTCTTAAGCATTCAGTGCTTATCGGGGGGAAAAAAGTAATGCATCTGCTCCATTAGCTTTTTTCAACATCAAGTACAACTAATGAGCCTGGACAGCCCATCTATAGTTTGCTGACAACAGAGGTGGGTTTGAGCAGGTTCTGACCAGTTCTAGAGAATCAGTAGTGGAACGTTTGAGTAGTTTGGAGAACCGGTAAATACTCCCTCTGGCTGGCCCCACCCCCATCTAATCTCTGCCTCCCGAGTCCCAGCTGATCTGGAGGAAATGGGGATTTTGTAGTAACCTTCCCCTGGAGTGGGGTGGGAATGGAGATTTTACAGTATCCTTCCCCTGCCACACCTACCAAACCATGCCACACCCACCAAGCCACACCCACAGAACCGGTAGTAAAAAAATTTGAAACCCATCACTGGCTGACAATGTTATAAAACCATGAATTCTAACCTAGATAAGACAGAATTGGGAAGTAATAGCAAATAATGGTGTGCTGTACAAACTCAGATTGTAGTATAACAGAAATTATTTGTATAAGATGTCTAACTCAAAATGAATTTGTTCCATATGTTTGCTACATAAAGAGAGTGGTGTTTGTTACAGTAGATTGTCTTCTGCTACTATATCTTAAGTATCTAAGGAAGTAATTGATTCTTCCAAAGCTATACTGCTGATAAAACTGAGGCACTTTACCTATAAAAGCATATCACTTCCTGATGATTATATTGAAAGAACCATACTGATTACAGCATGGGAATATTCTCTACTTTTTTCCTGTGCTCTTCTGTTCTTTCAAAATTCATCAGGGTATGTATTCTTTTAGATTAGATTAGATTAGATTAGATTAGATTAGATTAGATTAGATTAGATTAGAATTCTTTATTGGCCAAGTGTGATTGGACACACAAGGAATTTGTCTTTGGTGCATATGCTCTCAGTGTACATAAAAAGAAAAGATACATTCGTCAAGAATCATAAGGTACAACAATTAATGATAGTCATAGGGTACAAATAAGCAATCAAATCTTACTAGGAAACAATCAATATAAATCGCAAGGATGCAGCAACAAGTTACAGTCATACAGTCATAAGTGGATGGGGATGGGTGATAGGAACAATGAGAAGATTAATAGTAATTTTCATGGAGACATCCACATATTGTTGGGTTGAAATTCCGGTCTCCTTTCACTATGGTTGCTGATCACAAGATCATTTTGCTCATACATTTTAGCTCTTCCTTATATGTCCATTTAAGAAAGTATATATGCTCAAGGGGAAATGGTTAAGTAGGTTACCACATAACTGATTAAGTCAATAAGTGAGAAAACTAATGGTAGGAAACAACTGGACTCTTAATAACTTTCTGGATTAATTTTTTAAATGTAAAAACCTTGAAAAAGTTCTTGTTCCTCTATTTAAGTTTAATCAGAAATGTGGCCTTAATAGAATTTAGCAATCAGCTAGGTAACTTACTGTCTACATTTACTCTTTCCACCATGGTTGGAACTACAATAGGTGCAGTACTACATTTGATGTTGGCCAACAGGTCAGAGTGACTCCTCTGAAAATGTTCTTCCTGCCCCACTTTTGTCCTTGCTCTCATGATTGTTTACACAATAATGTAAGAGGCAGAGTTTGTTCTATCAATCCACACTGTGCATTTTATCAATTTTCCTTGCTTCTAACTCTGTCTGTGGATTGCTATGTGTCCTTATAGTTTGCTAAGCAAAAATATGTAAGTTTTGCCTTTAGTTCAAGATATTTTTTTCAGTTTCCCAATATATGTACAGGCTTGACATTTCATGCTGATCTCCCATCCCAATAGTAATCAGATTTGACTCTTCTTATTTATTTCTTTTCAATTCAGCCAAGGTTAATAGGCACTGCTACCTCGCTTGCCCTTGGCCATATTAAAAATTCCTGATATTTAACTGTTTAGATAGTATGTTGTTCTTTTTTCAAAATCATTTAAGCCAGAGGTGGCATTCAGCAGGTTCTGACCAGTTCTGGAGAACCAGTAGCGAAAATTTTGAATAGTTCAGAGAACTAGCAAATACCACCTCTGGCTGGCCACAGAGTAGGGTGGGAATGGAGATTCTGCAATGTCCTTCCCCTGGAGTGGGGTGGGAATGGAGATTTTACAGTATCCTTTCCCAGCCACGCCCACTAAGCCACACCACCAAGCCATACTGCGTCCATCAAGCCACGCCCACAGAATCGGTAGTGAAAAAATTTGAATCCCACTACTGATTTAAGCCACGATCAGAAATCATATTTTGACCCAAGAAACTGAAATTGTTCAGGACAATGGTATTTTGAGGAGCATGCTAATAATATATGAGTCAAAGTGGGGTTTTTTTCTTCCATTCAATTGTGTCTGATTTTTGGAGACTACCTAGATATGTCCTTGCAGGTTTTTTGGAAGGATTTCATGAATTATTTGCCATTGCCTTCTTCTTAGGACTGGGAGAGAATGGCTGGTGTAAGGTCATCCAATTGGCTTCATGCCTAAAGCTGGACTAGAAGTCATAGTGTTCCAGTTTTAATCTGATATCTTAAACATTACACTGAACTGGCTCTCTTTCAAAGTGGGTAGAATATCCTTAGTAGAAGTGAACAGCTCACCATACATTTGCCACAAACTTACATGAACTGGAAAATGTACTCCCACTGGCAATTGGATTGCATTGATTCTATTAGGGACTGATTAAACACTGTGTGTGTGTGTGTGTGTGTGTGTGTTTTAAAAAAGCAGATTTTTTTTCATAGTTGTGGATAGAGAAGGATTAGTTATTCTATGAGAGAGTTCACTCATAGTACCTTGCTCTGAATGGAGTTGACAGTTCCAGAAAATTGCACAGGTTACTTCCCAAATATAGAAGCAGGGGAAAATATGCAGGGTTTTCCAAAAGACATATTAGCCTGAGCATAGAAGCTTTTCAAAGCAAGGAAATTCAAAAGAAGGTCACTGTAGGCATCTCCATAGGCTACTTAGGTGGCAGTGTGGAGGATAAGGAATAAAGTAAGTGTGGCAAAGTTCCAGTCTGTTACCCTCACTTGGGTTGCCACCAGGGGTGGGTTCTACTTACCTTTATTACCAGTTCACAATGGGATTGCATGTGCGCGCTCGCTTCGCTCACGCATGTGCCTTGCTTCTGCACATGCACAGATCACTTCTAATGATGTCAGGGTCAGTGGGCGGAGCCTCCTGCCAGTTTTACTACCAGTTCTATAGAACTGGTCCTAACTGGGGGCAACCCACCACTGGTTGCCACCATATTATTTCTAATTGTAGGACTAGTCCTATCAACCCATTTTTTGAGTTCTTAAAGAGTTATACTTAAAGCAGAAATCCTCTTTAAGCATAACTCTTTAAGAATTTAAAGAACAACTCCTGTATTTGCCTGAAAATATAAGAGTTTGAAAATCAGTAGAAAGTAGGTCACATATGCTGGCCCTTCCTCTACTTCTCCAATATCTATACATTCATCTAGGATAGGGGTGTCAAATTCAAAGCCAAGGGGCCAGATTCAGCCCTTAGATCTGGCCTGCACAGGCACCCTGGATATAGCAAAGGACCAGACCATGGTGCCTCTGCCAGTGAAAGCGGAGCTTGGGAGGGCCGCACACAGCACTCCCAAGCTCTGTTTTCACTGGCAGAGGGTTGCAGAAGGCTGTCCCAGTAGAAAATGAGCTCAGGAGCCCATTTTTGCTGACAGAGCACTCGGGCAACCACAGGTCCCCCAACACAAGCAATGTCATGCTGGCCACACCCACTCTTGTCACACCCATCCTGGCACCCCAAGGTCAAACACAATAGTGATGCAGCCCTCAATGAAATCAAGTTTGACACCCCTGATCTAGGACATTTGAAGAAGTAAAATTATTAAGTCCTTTGCATTTTTAAAACAATTTTGTATTGGGTGTCAGTTTTTCTTAGCTGATGCCATCCAAACAACTGGAACAATTCCAGTAGTTGCCAGCCAGCTGAACGTCAGGCCCAGCCGAAAAATGTTCTAGAACCAAAGCCAAAGTTTAGCTCTATTTCCTGATAGATAGATGATAGATGGATGGATGGATGGATGGATGGATAGATAGATAGATAGATAGATAGATAGATAGATAGATAGATATAGAATCTTGCTAGACTAAACCAGTATTATTCTCTCCATAAGAGATATATCCTGGGAGATTCTAGGGAGTGGCTTTCCTAACTCTTGATGAAGCACCAAGCTGTGTTGCCTCTTGTCTCTCCTCCTCCCCTCCCCCCCAATTGAAATGTGTTCTCTCCTTCCTATGAAATTGCTGCTTTTTGTATCCACCACACTACCTTCCCCTTCACAGGTAGAATTCATCACACATAGTCAGACTAAAATTGTGGAAATTAAAGTCTCCATTGAAATATAATAAGATATATAACATACAAAGATTTCATAAATTAAAATTTAAAAATAATCTGTTTATATTGAGTCTTAATTTTAACCACTTTTAAAACTGATGCTACAAAGTAATATGAAACTAGTCTTTTACATAGACACTATTTTTTGAGTACAATACACATAAATATTATATTTGTTCATTCCCCCTTTTAATTCATGCACTGTTTCTAGGTTCCATTCTGCTATTTTTTAATTTACAGAAGTAGAGAAGCAAGAATGCAATTGAATAAAGAGGAAGCACAAATTTTATATTTGGAATTTTTATAATTGTAGGGTTTTTTTTAATTGGAGCCAAATTATTTAATTCTTTTATATTGTTTTTAACTGTATATTGTTGTTTTTAGTTGGCTGTACATCGCCCTGAGTCCTTCGGGAGAAGGGCGGTATAGAAGTATAAAGAGAGAGAGAGAGAGAGAGAGAGAGAGAGAGAGAGAGAGAGATATAAATAGATAGATAGATAGATAGATAGATAGATAGATAGATAGATAAATAGATAGAAATTAGAGAGATCTTAATAATCAGTTGTCTCTGCTTTACTAATCCACATTAAAGGGAACCCAAACACTTCATAAAAATACTTGTTCAGTTCATTGTAATGTATCTATTTCTAATAGCTTTTTAAATTTCCTTAATATAAATATCAATTTTAAAAAGAAGAAGCAATGCACAATTTTAAAAAAAAATGATTTTAAGAATTCCTAGGCACACATCGTCCAACAAATAGTCCTATTTCAGCACTATTTTGAAAGTAAGATTTCTCTGTGGCAGTGACTCAGGCTGGGTTATTTTCTAGGAGAAATTGACTCAGATGGCTGATGCAGAGGTGGAAGAAGTAGCCTCCATTCATTTCCTCATTCAAGTGGTAGACAGGGATTAAAGCCAACCAACAGGCTAACATACAGAAAGGTAGGCACTCTCTTTCAAAATCCATGAATTGCTGGAAGAAAGGCTAAGACATTTTGACAAATGGTAAATGTGCACTCTTTTTTGGTGGGACTCTACAACCCTAATCCTGAGGACGTTAGGACAATCCTAACCCTAACCCTAACCCTAACCAAACTAGGACAGAAAAGAGGGCAATCCTGGTCAAGATATTGGTTCGTAAAAGAAGCCTATGTACTGTAAGGAGATTCTATGTACTGAAGCAAACAGAACTGGTGAAATTTCTTTCTGCTTTTTTAACATTTGCAGTTTGATGAAAAATGTGGGGGTTTTTTCCAAAGGAGAAAAATGTCTAACCAAAATTGTTCTATTCTCAATGTTTTCCCCAGGTAGATTATGCCTTAAATGAGGGATGCTCTGCTATCCAGCACCATCCAGGAAATGTTGGAATTATAATTTTAAGTTTAATTAAATGCAAATGAATTGATATCAGGTTTACTTTATGTCATAGCCCAATCCATACTTTTGGGGAGTGTGCCGCCCCTGCTAGATGTCAGCTATTTAGATAAGAGCAACAAAATCTTCAAGGTAGGTACAGCAACGTAGTATTTCTTTTTATACTAAAGAAAATTAAGGCAGGTTATTTGGAGGGGTTAGGTAACCTTTTCTGGAAGCCCCCCTCTCCCCACCCACTCATTCCTTCCCTATCTCCAAGATCAGCATTCCTTCAGAATAGGTTCTTCAAAGAGGAAGTCCCCTAACTCAGAAGAAATTTAACTCACGGGGACACTTTTTGGAAAAAAGGAAGACAAATGTGTATGTGTGTGTGTGTTTTACTGAGAAACAAAGTATTTAAGCTTTGAATTGTGTTGTTCCTGTAATAAACAACTTTTCTTGACAGAAGACCTGTGGACCAAATAGCAATTGTTAACTAACTGCCTTCCTTGCATTAGCGCAAAGTCTGTATCTAGTTTACTCTGCTGTTTTCAACACCCATCATCCAGATTTCTTGGCATAAAACATTGAAAATTCCTCTTTTCAGAGCTTACAGAAACTCATCTTCAGACTTTGCAACATAATACAAACAAATACAATGCAATCACTGTTCAATAGTGTCAGCACAATAGCAGCAAGTGTGGAACATCTTCAGGATATCATGTAACCCAAATAGTTTTCAAAGGCTTATAGACAAGTAGCCTACTTTTTTGTAAATTTCCCAAGACATTTTACTGAAAGCCACCTGTAAATTTCCCAAATAAATAAGCCCTTTATAGTTTCATCTCAAGATGAAAATTGTCACAAACAACTATTTCATCTTTTCAGAGAAAAGAAAAGAACAGATCTGAGAAGTACCAATAAAAACACAATGGTAACAATTAATAGTTAATCAATTAACTCCTTAATTAATTTTTAGTTATGAGAAAAGGAATGCAGTGGGAAAATGCAACAAGCTTACAAACGGAAAATGATCAGTGTGTTCAGATCCAAATCCAGTCACCCTGTAGAACAATGTCTGCACTATTAAAATATATAGAGGAAAGGAGAAACTGACTTAAACAAAAAACTCTGCAGGGGGTTATATGTTTTCTATTTAACAAAAGGCAAAATTTTCCTAAGCTTGTTCACACTAAATTTAATGAAACTGATTTCCAAGTGGAATAAGAGTTTAAACTCTCTTGTTTTTTCTCTTGCTCTCAACTCCTATCTGAAAAACTGTGGAGAGAAGATGAGGCACTAAGTTCTCATTTTGTGGGCACTTTTCCATACTTCTGATCAAGTGCAGCCTGAGAGAAATCAGTAATAATGTCCCCTGGATATCTCTTGAGGGAGACTGATTAAACTGCTTGGGGCAATAGTGCTTCTTTGCCCTTCCAGCTGCCTCCCAAAATCAACAAGTGGAAAAGTAGTTCTAGGAGAAAAACCTGCCTTTTGGTCAAAACTCTGACCAGAAAGCTAAAGCCATTTGAGGAAGATAGTCTGCCACATTTGGAAGTGTGGCATGGAAGCCAAATGTTACAATGCCCGTTGCTGCTGTGGCAGCTTCTTGTCTTGCCTTTTGAAAAAGGAGAAGAGTGCTTACCCGTTGGTGCCAGTTGTAGCTGAGCAGCTGCTTCTGTACTGGGCTGCGTTCACAGTAGGTAGTGTGGCATCACTGCAAGGACTAGATTCTTTATGAGCTGTATTAGGTTAAAAAAAGAAGCCACCAATGGGATAAATTAAAAACAAGTTGGACGAGTCTTGGTGACAAAAGTTTCATTATGTAGTATGATTTCAAGGGAGGAATCATAACTATAACAGTGCCTTATGCTCTTCATTCATAATACATTCGTCCAAGAATCTCTGTGACTTTTCAAGCAATAATTAATTGGTCCTTGCAACACAATTTCAGCAAGGTAAGTACTGTAAATATAAATCAAAAGAACAGTGAAAAATTTTGCAACAAAGAATAAAACTTCTGTTTATGATTAAATGAAAAAGAATTTGGCAGAGCAAGACAAGGCACTTGATATGAGGCTGGTATTAAAAATGACAGACATTTATGTAAATTAATATATTTGTGAATTGTACGTCAGAGGAACAAGTCATATAAAGTGTCCATTGAAAATTTATCTGGAGTTGCCTCAACAGCATGTTTTTGCATGAGGTAGAAATTTATTAAAGATTAACAGCAATGAAAAAAATATTGTTGGTATTTAGTTCAGACGGATGTGTGAAAATATTTTACTATTATACCCCCATCAGTCCATTGCAGTTTCTTTGATCAACCATTGTTTTAAAAATGCCTTCCAAAATGAGATTAAATTCTCCAGTTCCATTGAATAAATTTGCAATTATATTTGCAAAACAGTGAGTAATGTAAGTCTTATATATACCCAGTTAAGAGTATTATATGTATTAAATATATTATATTTGCAGTCCTTGATGAGTGGTCGTTGACTATATAATTGGCACTTAACTGAAAAGCTTTAAATTTACAGTACTTATTTCCTTGTTTAATTTTTTGGCACTGGCAGATTTTAATGAGCAGGTAGAAAGCATAAAGACCTGAAAAGAATTTGGTATTTGAGCAAAACAAATAGCTGAGATAATATGTAAATAAGTAACTTCCCCTTCTAGCTTAGTTTCATAATTACTTTGAATGTTCTATTAACAATCACCCCAACAGTATAGAAATCTGCTGCAGTTTCTTTTTTATGA
This sequence comes from Stegonotus admiraltiensis, assembly GCA_032468215.1. Lineage (NCBI taxonomy): Eukaryota > Metazoa > Chordata > Lepidosauria > Squamata > Colubridae > Stegonotus > Stegonotus admiraltiensis. The sequence continues at coordinate 13,843 of JANHZT010005253.1, forward strand.
ACCTCAGAGCCTTCTTTGATCATGATTATTAAAACAACAGAGTTGTCTGCCATTTTGAGATGAGAAATACATGGAAATTAAATAGACATTTCACATTTAAAATTCATAATCTCCTTGGGAAAAATGGGTAAAGCCACATGAATGACACGGCCCCACCCATATTGCAATCAAGAAACAAGTCATGAAAAAAATCTCCTTCCCACCGCTGAAATAGTAATAGAAAATTATCCATCCTTCCTCCTGAGTGTCTATCAGCCTACAGTAGTGCATATACCGTAGTGTCTTAATTAGTGATGAAATTCAAATTTTTTTTACTACCAGTTCTGTGGGCATGGCTTGGTGGGTGTGGCTTGGTGGGCATGGGAGGGGAAGGATACTGCAAAATCCCCATTCCCAGCCCACTCTGGAACCAACCAGAGGTGGTATTTGCCAGTTTCCCAAACTACTCAAAATTTCTGCTACTGGTTCTCCAAACTACTCAAAATTTCTGCTACCAGTTCTCCAGAACCTGTCAGAACCTGCTGGATTTCACCCCTGGTCTTATAAGATGAATTCTAGATTTGATATCCTGGCTTCATGGAGTAGCATGGGCATGCATAGAATGCAACTGGCTCTTGCTTGTACTGTGGCATATTGGCCAGAATGTGCCCAACCTATCAATACTGCAGTTACCATTAGCAGGAAATACTTCATGCAGTGCAGGTGAACTAAGATTGAGCACCTAGTCTATACCTTCACTACAGACGTTATTGGAAAGTCTCTACTGACCAAAGCCACAATGGGCAGCAGAATTCAATATCTAAGGGCTGGTGATGTTCACATTGTCCATAGGGAAAGTTGCAACTTGGAATGCAAGAAAAGTAATGGCAAAGAGTAATAAGGAAGAAATTAAATGGAAGAAAGAAAAATAAATGTGCTTTCTGAAACTAGGAGAAAGAGGAAGGATATATGGATGTGAACAAAGGTAGTCTGATTCTTAT
>JANHZT010005253.1:46095-60486 GCA_032468215.1 Stegonotus admiraltiensis
CAGGAAATACTGAAAATGAAGAAGAAGAGGAGGAAGAGGAAGGAATGGAGGAGGAAGAGGAAGAGGAGGAAGAAGAGGAGGAAGAAGAGGAAGATGATGATGGAGAGGAAGAAGAGGAAGTAGAAGAAGATGGAGATGATGAGGAAGAAGAGTATGATCAAGATGAAAGAGATCAGAAGGAGGGAAATGATTATGATACGCGAAGTGAAGCTAGTGACTCTGATTCTGAATCTGCATCTGCATCTTTTACTGATGCATCAGTCAGAACTGGTTCAGGCTCAGATATATCAGGTAAGAAATGCTGTTATCTCTTTCTGTCCTATGTCAGTATTCCAACAGTTTTTGAGCTAAAAATACTAGGTTTATTTTAAATAGTGGGGAGAGAAAAACATGGGTAACACAATGGCAGACTTCAGTAGTTTCCATCATAGAGTTGGATCGACAGGCCAGAAGAATTGAAGCATAAAACATAAGGTTGTGCTAGTGCAATTATTTATTTTGTTCCTAATTCTATCTTTTTAAGAATTTCTATTAGCTAGGAAAATTCTTCAAATCAGAATGTAGTCCATAAGTGAGCTAAGACTTCAATCTATATTTTCCACCAGTAAACAAATTAGTAAAGGTTTCAGTGAGAATAAAGATAAAGCAAATAGTTCCAAGATAACATGGGGGTAGGTCTGTGTAGTCAGAACTACTTCCAATTTGGAGGCTTTACTTCCATAAGCCACTGGATTGTAAAATTTGGGGGGGAAATTAACATGGTGTAAGGAGAACAGGGCATTAAATACTTTCCTGAACATCTAATCCTAAATCAATTAGATTTGTTCAGTCTATTGGCCATACATGTAACAGTTAATGATCTCTAGTTCACCAAATTGTGTTTGAAGTTATTATGGTGCTGAACAATAATATAACTGGTCCCCAAAGTTCACAGCTGCACTGGCAACCTGCAAACCTCCACAACCCAGTAACAGCCATCTCTGGTTGTGCTCATACCATACTTTGCCGGCCATCCACGAACCCTGCCTCACCCAGCTGCAGTAACATACTTATCCATCAACTTGCTTGCAAGCCATCTGGAACTTGCAATTTTGTACCAGATTTCCCCGCTGATTTTGTGTCTTGGAAGCTGGCAGGAAGTTACAAGGAGGTCCTTGTTTAATGACCTGTATGATTATTTAAGTGAGCATCCTCACTTAATGATAGCAATGGGGACTACCAGGATTTCTTTTAACAAAGCAAATAACGTTGCACTTTACCACTGCATTGTTAGCAATGGAATTTAAACCTATATTTTCTACCAATAAACAGACTACTAAAAGTTTCTGTGAGGTTAAAGATAAAGCAAATACCAAAGATCTATCTGTTTTAAAATTGTTAGCCATTTGTAAAGCAAATAAAATTTTGAAACAGTTACAATCATTAAGTGAGCACTACTAGATATTTTGTTTTGTAGGTGCATTTACCCCTTCCTATTTTATAAAAACAATATGATTGGAATAATCATACATGATAAATGATTTGGTTGCATTTTTCAGGGTTTAGTCTCAACTAGTTGAGTGCAGTTTGAATATATCAATCTTTAATTTTGCTTTGGAGAGAAAAAGATCTAAACATTTACAGTGGAAAGGTTACATAGACATCTGCCATACCCTCTTTTGTTCTGAGTGTTAAATATTTTTGATGAAGAATCTGCAGCAATGATAAAGGACTTTCCTATGCGATTTTGTTATTCAGGTACTACCAGTGGGGCTTTTAGTCATGCAAATGAGGCAACTACAGTAAATTAGTATGAATAGATTGAGACCTAATTTAGGTTTGTAACCATGTTTATAAATAAGAATATACTTAAATGCATTACATTTATGACTGAAACATTGTTGATATTCCAAATGGAGGTTAATGCTCTCTTTTTTAAAAAACTTTGAGCAGCATCCCTTACATAGACATTCTAGAAGTTTCCCTGAGCTTCAAATATATCTTTGACAGACAATGTTTCTGTTCAGACAAAGTAGTCTAAACTTCTGATACTTTGGGAACTATTGTCACAGTTCTCTGAATTCTGGCCCAATATAGTCAACTATACACTAAATATTCAAATTATATATTTTTTAGAAATATTAATTTTTCATTTGAACCTTTAAAGTACTGCTATTGCTTATTTTGATGATCTTAGATGAGAAAAAGAAGGCCAGGAAAAGAGCTAGAGGCATCTCTCCAATTGTTTTTGATAGAAGTGGAAGCTCTGCATCAGAGTCATATGCAGGTATTTTGCGATTGCTTATCTTCATTGATATGATCTGTAGCAAACTTGAAATGCATTAGTAAAAATAAACTGTAGGCCATAATAGGCTTGGGACACATAGCTGAAATGGTATAGTTAGTTTTCTGGCATGTTCTGTGTGAATAATTTGATAAAGTGGGCTTTCTTATGTTAATTCTATTATGTTGCTTAAATGGAAATTTCACTTTTTAAACTTGGAAGATGATGATTCATTGACTAGTTTTCTCTATAGAAAACTGGTCTAACAAATGAAACCTAAAAATGGACAACAAAAAAAAATCAAATTCAAATCCTCGTGCACATTGAGAAGCATTCTTTTTGTGTGTGGGGGTGCCTATAGGAGGAATAATTTGTCATGAATGAAAATAGTATGTGAAAAGATTGTAGAATTTGTATCGTATCTCTATTAAGGCTCAATCTGAACAAATGTACTTTGGCTAAATACAGGTTCAGAAAAGAAGCATGAGAAATTATCATCTTCCGTTCGTGCTGTCCAAAAAGGTATAATTTAAATTTGAACTTTTTAATGCATGCATCTATTGCAAGCTATTGTATTGACTTTGTTGATTATATAGCAAATAAAATAATGTTCTGATGTACAGTAGAATGCATACCACTGAATAATTCAAATTATTTGCATGAGGTTTTTAATGGAAAAAACAACATTTCGTCACTGAATTAGCAGGCAAATAAGCAATCTAATTAAGCCTTTTACAGACAAATTTCACAAAAAGATTTCTCTGGTTAAGGCTATATGTTGGCTATTACAAATAAAAATATCGGAACATTATTAATGTTGCATTGGCTTCTACCTTGAATAGCTTATTTTGCTTTTAAAGTTTAGCACTGCATGGTATGGAAATCTGAATTTGGTGGGATTGAGCCATTCGCTCATTTGAAGAGCACAGATTGTCTGTTTGAACTATAGAGCTTCCTCTTATTAAGAAGGAATTCATGGGATTAAACTGCACATGCCCTACTAGAGGCTTATTTTGCCATTGCAACAGCTAGACTTTGTATTCTAGATCCGATAAATATAGGGAGACCTCAAGTTACAACCACATTTGAGCCAAAAATTTTCATTGCTAAGCAAGACAGTTGTTAAATGAGTTTTTGCCCCTTTTTCTACCTTTCTTGTCATGGTTGTTAAGGGAATCGCTGCAGTTGTTCAATTACTAACAGAGTTTTTAATTGAACCTGGCTTTCCCATTGACTTTGCTTGTCAGAAAGTCATGAAAGGTGATCACATGATCCCAGGACATCGCAACCATCATAAACACATGCCAGTGGGCAAGCATCCAAATTTTGATCAGGTGACATGCATATGCTACAATGGTCATAAGTGTGAAAAATGGTCATAAGTCACATTTGTCAGTACTATTGTAATTTCAAACAGTCAGTAAACAAATGGTTGTAAGTTGAGGACTACCTATATTTAAGTTTCCTTGGCAAGTTAAGTTTACCAATACGGTTATCTGTTTTGTTTTGTTTTTTCCTTCCAGACCAAACTAGCAAACTTAAATATATTCTCCAAGATGCACGATTTTTTCTTATAAAAAGTAACAATCATGAAAATGTCTCTCTTGCCAAAGCTAAGGTATGTTGAATTTCTGTGAAGTTAATTACATATGCAAAGTATAGAATCTGATTAATTGCTTTTCTTTTTAATTATTTAATTTAATTTTTTATTAAATATAATTACTAAAACATAAATACAAAATAAAATACATATTTATTTTGTGAATAATTTAATTATTTCTTCTTGGTTCATTGCCTCATCTAAAATGGGGGTTACATTTTCCCCCAGCCACATGTTTCAAATTACTATATTCAACCACCAAAAGTCATGGGAACTTGGTGGTAATTTCACCGGAATGTGTAATAACAAAAGTTTTGTTCATTTTTGTCGTGTCCCCACTCCCCCATATTTTGTAGATTTTGTGAAAAATTAATGCTTTAAGCCTCTGAGTGTCATAATGCACATGTATAAGACCTTAAATTTTACAAATGTACTGCTGAAAAATCACAATTTGATCTTAGAGTTCAAATCTTAAAAACACATGTGTTTCCTTGAGGAGTGCCAAAGAGATTTGTAGAAACATACATGTGTTACAGGCAAACTATTAGAAATAATGAACTAGTGTCTCATCTGTTGTATTTTTTCTTCTTTATTTTTGCATTGTGTAGAATAGCTGCTCCCAACCTTTATGGCTCTGGCTTCATGGAAGAATGTTTTTCCATGGATTGGTGGGGGGAGGGGAATTGTTTCAGTTACCCTTGCTTACAACGCCAGTCACTTCCAGCTTTGCAGTCCTGATCTTAACAATACATAGACTTGTGCCGTTCCATGGTCCAGGAGTTGAGAACCTCTGGTGTAGAAGGAAAGAGGAATATCACATGTTAGTTTAAAATGAATTTAAATTTAGTGAATGTTATCTGTAGATTACTGGGAATGTGAATATTTCTGATTTTTTTCCCCAAAATTTTGTTTTGCATGTATTAATATATAAAACTTTCTTAATTGGACGTTATACTATTGTCTCCACTTTCGGTTAATAGCTTTTTTTATAACTCAGATAGATATCTGTCTTTGATCTGTTCTCTGGATCTGGAAATTACAGGGATAAAAACTGAGGCCTTCTTCAATATATTCCAAAATCTTGTTGAACTTGAACATATCAGATAGCTTTTGGTTTGTAAATTATTTGCTCATTTCTCCATAGGGTGTTTGGTCAACCCTTCCAGTCAATGAGAAAAAGCTCAATGCTGCCTTCAGATCAGCAAGAAGTGTGATCTTGATATTTTCTGTAAGAGAGAGTGGAAAATTCCAAGGTAAGTCCAGGTAGTCCTCGACTTACAACCAGAATTGAGTCCCAAATTTCTGTTGTTAAGCAACAAGTTATTAAAGTGTGTTTTGCCCCATTTTATGACTTTTTTTGCCACTGTTGCTAAGTGAATCAACTACAGTTGTTAAATTAGTAAGACAGTTGTTAAATGAATCTCTCTTCCCTGTTGACTTTGCTTGTCAGAAGGTCATGAAAGGTGATCTCATGACCCCAGGACACTGCAACCATCATAAATATGAGCCACTTGCCAAGGGTCCAAATTTTGATCATGTGGCCATGGAATGCTGCAACTGTCGTAAGTGTGAAAAATTGTGATAAGTCACTTTTTTCAGTGCTGTTGTAATTTCCAGCAGTCACTAAATGAATGGTTATGAGTTGAGGGCTACCTGTAAAAGGAATACTTGCATTCATAAATCAAAAATTATTTGGATAAGTGGCCTCATCGCACTTTTTTAATTCTTACAGGATTTGCAAGGCTTGCTTCTGAATCTCACCATGGAGGGTCTCCCATACATTGGGTGCTACCTGCAGGAATGAATGCAAAAATGCTGGGAGGAGTATTTAAGATAGATTGGATATGCAGGTAAAATGGGTGGAAATTAGAAAATAAAAGTGTGGTTGGATAGGCTATTTCTTATAGAACAGATTATAATGTTTACGTGGCAAGTTATATCTGCATGCCAGAGCCCCCATCCAAATTCGACTTGTCTTAAACCAAAAAAACCAAAACCCAGTAATATCAGTTCTAGTTAGTACTTTGATGAGAGACCACCAGGATATCTTAGGGCTGTAGCAGACCTGGATTTTTTATGGTGCGCAGGCCACATCCAGCCCATGAGCTGTCCTTGTCCAACCCATGGCCTTGGTGGGGGCAGCAGCAATATCAGGATTGGGGTGGTATCAAGAGTCCTCCACAACAGTCCAAGTTTCTCATGTGGCCCCTTGGAAAAATTAATTGCTTACCCCTGGGTTATAGGATCAAATGGGAAGTTGAGAAACATCTTGGAAGATAGCAATGTGAATCATATCCGTATTGATACCAAGAAAACAATATGGATATGTTCATGTAGGTGTCGAGTCATCTCACTTGACTTAGAATGTAGTATTAAAAGGTAAAATTATTTCAATGGCTTGGAGGTCCATATTTTGATGCATCAGAGTCAGGGATTCTCATATCTCATTTTTCTTTCTCCGGTATAATTCTTCTGCTGTGGTTTTTGTCTTAAGATATTTACAGATTCTGAATTACTGCCTTTTCATCTTACCACTCTTATAGTCTTGGGTGTCTTCTGTTGATGATGGATGGATGGATGGCTTCCTTTCCTTGGATTTTGAAATCACATTAAGTGTAAAATGGGAAAAGAAACCAAAAGTTGTTTTTTTTCTTCTCCAGTGGGAAGTTGTGCTAGAAATGTGACTGAGATTTTAAGAAATATTATTTAAAAAACTATTATGTGTTTTATCCCTTTCAGTTTAGTAAGAATTAGAATCCCTTCCATTTTGTTCCAAAGCCTGGAATCACTACAGGTTTTTTCACGAGAAATATAATTGAAAATAGTGCAACCTAATTGAATCAGATTACACAAAATTGTGTAGAGGATTTTATTAGTAATGATAAATAAGTTTGCAAAAGATAAGCTTGGAATTTGATTCTAAAAATAATGCCTCATGGATTTTCCCCAAACCAAGTAGAATGTTTAGTTCTCTGAAAATCAAACCTGATCCTATTTCAGATATTAACCTCTCTGATTGATTATTATAGAGAAAATTCACTAATAGTCAACAACTTTATAACACATAGTCAATCAATCTGATTGATTAGATTTAGAGAAGAACAAGACTGATCATTTCTTGGCTTCTACCATAGCATCCAATTTTGCTTTTCTATTCCAGACACCTTTTTTCCTTCTTTTTCTGCCTTGCTTAACATTGTAGTGTGGCAGATATGAGGAACACTGGGTCAAAAAGTTTTCCAGCACCATTATTATGTAATTCATATAGGGAAAATTACATTTTTATCACTTTGCTTCCTTTGTTGCCAAATCAAGGGTATGGATGAAGGGATTTGTGAAAATTGGACAGGAAGAAAAAATAAAGGAAAGCTTAAATTACCTGCCTTAGAGTTTCTTAATCAGAACTAAGGACAGATTTTGGAAATTGTAATATTTGCTTTGTGAGGTGAACATTATGGGATAGCCTCTAAGGTCTGTGTTATTCTTTAGACCCATTGGTAGTTGGATTCTCGTATTTTTAAGTTACACTTCATTATATGAGAAAGTGTGTCATCATATTTTTAGGCGTGAATTGCCATTCACAAAATCTGCTCACCTGACGAATCCTTGGAATGAACATAAACCAGTAAAGATTGGACGTGATGGACAGGTTTGTCAACTGCCTTTGACTGCTCTTCAAAACATTAATCTCAGTATTTTAAAACATTCTTAATAGGTTTTTTATGATATAGTTGTTCATCTTTGACAGCTAATTCTGCTAATCTTGTTTTATTTATATAATATTGTCTATATAATATTGTCACATGGTAAAAAGATTGCATTCCCAAATATTAAAGCATCTGGGGATGTACAGCAAGTTCCTTTAAAATAAAATATACCATGGTAACCAGATTTCTATAACAAGGTTGCATGAAACCAGAAGAATTGTCATTCAACTTTTTAATCAAAGCACTCATAATGAAGGAAAATGGTGATTGAATTGATGGAAGAAAGATGACAAAACAATACTGGTAAATATATCACAGCCACAGCATGTCATAGATTGGCATTCTCTTTTTGCACAAGGACTTGTATGAAAATTGTCTACTTACTAAGCATGCATATTTAAGTTGGGGTGTGCATTAAATTAAACATAGACAGGCAGACCTTGACTTATAATTGGGAACAGAATTTCCATCACTAAGTAATGCACTCATAAAGCGTGACCACACCGATTAGTGATATAAATCCCTGCAGTTCCAATTGCCATCGTTAACTGAATCCTATAGTCATTAAGTGAGGCAACTTCCTGCCAACTTTCTTCAACCAGTCATTGGGAAAGCTGGGAGGAAGTTGCAAATTTCAGGTTTGTAAACAGGTAAGTGGCAGCAGCTAGGTGAGGGAAAGGGCAAGGGGGTACTGGTGAAGGCTGATGTGTGTGTGAGAGAGATACAGGTGGAGAGCATGTACAAGGGTATGTGAGAAGCACTATGCAGGTTGGAGGGTGTGCAAGAGGTTCCATATGGGCTAAGGAGGGAGTGTAGGTCAAGGAGAGTGCCTAGAGGTTTGTGAGAGGCTGGCATAGTGTAAGCACATAGGATCTAAAGGAGGAAACTTTCCTAAGCAACTTGTGACTTCTCTGCCAGCTTTCCCATTCACTTTCTGGAGAAGCTGGGCAGGAAGATTGTAAATAGCAGTCACGTGATTGCAGGGGGCTTGGCAACTGGGAATGTAAATGGGTCACCAAGCACTCAGATTGCGATCACATCTTCAAGGATGCTGGGATAGCCAGAACTCCCAAAGATTATTGTCACCATCATTTGTTCAGCACTGTCATGGCTTAGAATGGTTACTGACTGAGTGTTCATAGGTCAGGGACTACCTGTAACTATACACCTTCCTTGATCCATCTCTTTTGTTAATTTCACTAAAATCACTACAACATATGCAATTTAAGTGGCTTAATGGACATGTTATGTTAAGCTTCCACATGTTCCTTAAATTAGGCATTAGCATTCATAAAATGTATTCAATTGGCCTTAAAATTAAACTTTATAATTAAACATTGATTCCTTTGTGTGGGCTCTGCTATGAACTTATAACATCACTATTTAATTGTTACAGGAAATTGAGCTTGAATGTGGAACCCAACTTTGTCTCCTATTCCCTCCTGATGAAAGTATTGACTTGTATCAAGTCATTCATAAAATGCGTCATAAGAGAAGAATGCACTCTCAGCCCCGGTCAAGAGGACGTCCATCCCGTCGAGAGCCACTCCGAGATGTGGGAAGGTTAGAAACATTCTTTGGACTGATAATAGGCACATGTGTCAGAATAACGTGATGGAGGAATATGATTCATCAAAAAGCTTTCCCTGCAATCAAGAAGAGAGAAAATCCTCACATCAAGCTGCATGGACGGGTTTGTGGCTTCATTGAGGATTTCACATTGTCCCTCTTCCCCAGTTTGTCACTTTCAAGAGGAAAATGGGGACATTTTGCTTACACAGAAAAGTTTGTGTCAATCTAGTTTTGACTAGATTTTTAGTCAATTGTAGGTAAGCCGATACTTTTCAAGACCAGGTTAGGTGGAGGAAAATCAAGTCTGTGTGTTCCAAAATGTGTTAATATCTTGTAAAAGCCTTTTCTTTCAGGTGTATCTCTGGATAAGCCTTGTCAAATATGGGACTTTTATCAGGATCACTTATAATTTTGCAGAAGATGGTCGCCTCATTTTGAGGATAAAATATTTATAATATTTTGCTGTTCAAGAAGAGCGTGTTTGGGACTGTTTCAAATTGTATCACCGTGCTGTGGTTATGCCCATTGCCAAATATTCTCTTACATCTTGCTGTGCTTCTGGAAGCCGTAGGTTCTCTCCAAAGGAAGTAGCCCTTGGAGACCCGGCAACAAACCAAAAAGAATGGCTGTTGCTGTGTCAGTGTATACAACCTTTCCAGATGCTGGCAGCACCCGTGGACTTAAAAGTTGTTTTAGAGGATCGCCATGGTTATTGATCACTACTCTATGAACTTACCAACCTTTCCCAGAAAGAAGGGTATATCTTGTTACAGAATTGGAGGAGTCTTTGCAAAGGACTGATAATAATCCCTCCTATCCAACACGTTTCCCTGATCCCTGTGTAGCCACTTTGTTTTCTGATAAATCTAAAGCATTTCTGCTAAAGACTGTGTGGTTTGGGCTGAAACCTTTTTGGTTAGACTTTCCAGTTTGTGGAAATGTCCTGTGGTAGGTAAAGATATCCAACGAGTCCCCATATCCTTGCTCTTAAAGGACATTGTAACCTGTAGGTAGGAGGAATCCTGGCAGCAACCCCCCTTTCTTTGGGCATAAAAGGACTGAGCACCAAGATGGCTTTTGAAGTTAAGCACTAAGAGATTTCCAGTGCAATAAAGTATTTACAAGTGAAGGTTTTGCAATGGACTGCAAACTATACATTATAACACCATCACACCTTCTCAAGCCTGCCAGGGCCTCCATTTATGTATGTGGCTTTCAGCTTAAAGTCAGTAGTTGGACTACTATATGAACTGTTACTATCATATATTATACCGGTCGTAAGTGCACACTCAAACTACAAGAAAGCGGTATGTTTATTTTTTACACCAGCTATTTTCTAAACTCTTTTTTGCTGTACGTACAGTTGCTTTATTTTCTCAGAATGTGATACTTATTCTTAAGAATGATTTAAATAATAAGTGGGGAGGCGGGATAAATCATTTTGTGGTCTATTCATGTTTCCTTGTTATAGAAATTGTGAAGGTGCATTGGAAGGGAACACCAGGTAACTTGCTAATGAAGAGTGAAAAGAAAACTAGAGCAAGAAATCTGAAAGATGGTTAAAAAAAAAATTAAAATTCATTTTATTAAAATGTATAGCAGCCTAAAATAATGGGCTCTTGATTCCAAGATTATGATTTTGTTAAAATATTCATGCCTTAAATGTTTTTTTTCCTGTACAGTAACAAGTAATTGTGTCTATGCAGGATGGGATTTGCATGTTGGAAATTGATCAAGTTTTTTACAGACCAAGTAAGACAGTTAATCAGATCAAGTGTATAAAATGGTATTCACAAATTATGTAGCTTATGCTTTCAGGGTAAACTTCAATATAGAAATTCTGTAAGCATCAAGTAGATTTCATGCTGCAATTTTTATGGACAAAAGAGAACACAGACCACAAAAAGTCAATAGGACTTTTAAAGAAATTCATATTATGACTGGATTTACACATATGGTTGAATGAAGTTCCCTGTTAAGAATCTAAAATTTTCACATCATATTCTAGTTAAGAATATACATTTTGTTGCTACCACAAATACAAATTCCTTGTAATGAATTCTGGGAAACTCATATAGGGAATTACAGAAAGCACACACAAAAAAGCTGTGAGCTGTTCTGGTGAGTCCTTTTAAAGATGTTGTGTTTACGTAAGTTGTTCCAAACAGTTCTTAATTATTGTCTAATTTATGTAGGCGTCGACCAGAGGATTATGATATTCATAACAGCAGAAAGAAACCAAGGATTGATTATCCCTCTGAGTTTCACCAAAGACCAGGTTAATATCTTACTGTTTAAATGTATATGCACAAATTTACAAATTTGTGTATTACAGTAGTCATCATGTGGGAATGTGAACATTAAATAAATTATTTAAATTTAAGGTAATAAAGGCTCTGATAACAGAATATGTTATTCTGTTATCTTCTGTTAAGATAACAGAAATATGAGAACATAACAATACATATAAGAGTAAGAGGACTTTCTTGGAATAACTATCACTAATAAGATTCTAAAATAGTTATGCAATAACATGGCCTCTTTGGAACAAAGAGGCGTAATATGGAGGCATTCAAAAGACTGTACTAGCTCTTGTCAATCTGTAAGTCGAACTAAAAGTTAGACAAAGGAATCAAACTGCCTTGTATTCTGAGTAGTCCAAGCATTCATTTAATTTCATACAGTGTCTTGGTGTGTGGTGGGGAGGGAACATAGGAACAATGGTCTTTCATATAGTATATGGCTGAATAGATTCCAGCAGTCCCAGGCAGTCTGCCTAAAGATACAAGATGGTATTAGTTGAGATTCAGCCTCCTGTAGGGCAATATTTTTACCTTTGCCATAAAGTGTTACATAGTTATTTTAAAATTGAAATTCATGGCCCAGTTGGGAACAGAAGAGTCATTCCTATGAGTAGCTAGGCAGTAGCATGCTTAAAGTAAAGATGGTAATGGCTATTTATGTTGCCAAATATAATAAATGTGATACGTAATGCTGCTTGATTTTAAACAGGGTATTTAAAAGACCCCAGATACCAAGATATTGACAGGTAAGAGATGTTTAACAATGTCATTTTCTAATCTAAGATATCTGAGTATTTGTGTCTAATTTAATCTTATTCTCAACAGACGATTTTCAGGAGTTCGGAGAGATGTCTTCTTAAATGGGGTAAGTTTATGATCTTTCATAGGCAGTAACCGAAGATGTTTTAATATTGCTTGATTTTGACATTCTCGTATATGTGTTTTTTGTAGTCTTACAATGATTATGTGAGAGAATTTCATAACATGGGACCACCACCGCCTTGGCAAGGAATGGTTTGTAATTTTGTATTCTTTGACTTTAGTACACCCATAGAGAATATTGCTAAACACAGCTGTTCCTCTTATTTATATAAAACACAGCATTTTGCTGTGATTTTAAAACTGACTTGAAGATTTTCGGTAAATCTTTATGGTGGTATATTCCTCATTTTAATTACTAATTTTAGTCAAATGAGTTAGAGACGTCTGATCAAGAAATAGTACCTGTGAAAATCCTTGGCATAGCAGTTTTCATCAATGAAATCAGTAGGATCCAAGTAGTAATTCTAAGTTTCACATAATGTTTTTCATGCCATAGTTTAATTGAAAATTACATGATCTTAGTGGGAAAGAACTACATCAGGGTTTCAGAATATTTGTTGCCTCAAGGACTGTAGCAGAGCACTTGATGACAAGATTTCAGGAATTAAAATGGGTGTTTTAAGCATCATCATAAATTATTGTTGAATGCTCACTCCTTAACATCCCCCCCCACCCCCCAGCAAAAGAAACAACCCTCTGTTTTGTCCCTTGGGCTTTGGGAAGAGAAGCTGTGTTTTTGTACCCTTGAACTAAGCAGGAAACAGTGATTGAGAAGTAATTGGAAATTAAAGCTCCTGATACTGAACTGATTCGTTGTTGCTGCCAAACTATAGACAAAGCAGCCCCCCTGAAAATCGAGAATTACACAGTCAACCTGCAAAACATTTCAGAAAAGATTCTGCTGTATAATTACATAGTAGAGATGAAAATAAAAACTGAGCTAAAGCAGCTTTAGCTGCTTATACCATGATTAGCAAATAAATGAGGAAAAGCAATACAGATAATCCTTGACTTACAGCTACATGGAAACCTGGTTATAAGTAATTTTGGTAATAATTGAAGCACTCATATGAACAAGTGATTGTACATTCTATCAGCATTCATTAGGCAAAGTCACAGTTGTAAATGTGAATCCACTGGGCTTTTTTGTTGGTAGCCAGCACAAATCACAGTCATGTGACCATGGAACATCATGCGTGTTCATAGATCTGACAGTTTGCCAAATGTCCAACATGTGGTCATGTGATCAGATTACAGCACAAGATTTTTACAATGGCCATGGATGCTTTATGGACCTTAAAGCTACTGTTCCATCATAAATGCAGATGGTTGATAAGCAACCCAGCCATAAGAACCAGCTGTAATGAAACCGATACTTGAAACACAGGTCTAAATCCTCTCCAAAGAAATGCTATGATAGAAATAGTAACATTTCAAATGAGTATGAGGAGAAAGAAAAATGATCTCAATTAGTCAATAAGAGGCGATAGATATAATGGTATCTGTAAATGACCTTGAAAGATGCAGCTGAAGTACAGTTGGATAAGAGGCAGCTTAGCACTTAGCAGGAATCTGGGGGTGGGAAATGTCTCAGAAAGGAGCTTCCCTTAGTTTCTTGGTCTGTAAAGGCACCAGGAGAGAAATGTTAAAGTGTTCTTAAAGTTCTGTTAACTCTAACTTTATAATAAAGTATTATTAGTTCGTCTGGAAACGCTTCCTCTCTGAATTATGCCATTCAGAATGTTATTTCAGAACATTTCTAGAATATTCCATTTCTTCTCCAGATGTTCTTGAATGATCCAGCTTTTCTTGGGAAGCTAATCCTCCAAAATTGAAAATGACCTATAGTGTTTGACACAGATTTTGGGTTTTACAAGGATTTTTTTTAAAAATGATTACTATACCACGCCACAAAACTGTTTCAGCATTGTTTGAAAAAGAAGTGGAATATTCCAGATCAATCAGTTTTAACACAACTGCTTGTACAGTTTCATTATTTTAGATTTTCTGATGCATTTCTAAAAAGGAAAACCCTTTTATTTACTTCATTTATTTATTTTCTAAAATTTATATGCCGCCCTTCTCCCGAAGGACTCAGGGCGGCTCACAAAGATAAAAACAACA
>JANHZT010005253.1:60586-80924 GCA_032468215.1 Stegonotus admiraltiensis
GAGGGGAAGTAGAACTCCTTAGCATCAGAGCATGTTAATAATAATATAGGAAATACTAATGCTCTGATGGTCATTTTTAAAAATCCTTTCTTAGTGAGATAGTAATATCTCACTTTGGTAAAAGACCAAAGAATATTACTGATTTATATTATTAGTTAGAGCCAATGACTATTCAGTCAGAAATCAGGACCAATTTTTATCCTTATGTTTTGCTATCTTTGTGCTTTATTTTATAAACATTTGGGGGAAAGGCAGAAAAGTCTATATAGAATTTCAATTGGACAATATGCTGTTTTCAAAATTTTGCTCACATTAAGGGTCCTCAGCATGGTGAAAGTATCTGGAGGGAGCCCCATTGGCTCTCTGTCAAACATCAAAGTGATTTTTCAAAATGTTGTGATGGTTTATAGGCAGGGTACCCTGCCCTCTATATATTTATCTGAGTAGCATCTCAGTGTGAATTCACTCTTTCTTTGAGATCATACAAAGCAAGCAAATTGGCCATTCTGAAATATATAGTCAAGTTAAAAAACTAAACTTGTCATGCTGAGTTAGTTTGAGCTATCAGTGCAATATGTATTCAGGAAAAAGCTCTGCAGTCCATAATTCACTTGTCCAAACCTAAACTAAAATATTATGGTTCAGATACATGCGAGGAACAATTATCTGACTTGATTTGAATTAGGAGTATTCAGCAAATGTCTGTGTTAAATATGAAAATATACCCAATATGAGACCAAAGTCCAAATGTACATTTAAATGATTCTAAACCCTGGATATGTGTAGATATTTTTTCTCTGTTCAAGAGATATTAAAGAATCCCTTGTAATTTTTTATTTCCAGGAATGAAGATGTTTTCCTTCGCAAACATTCTTCCATGGATGTTTTCTAATATTCGAATCAGAATTTTGAAGTTGATTATTAGATGAAACTCCTTTCAGTTCAGTCTTCTTGCCAGCTCTCTGAAATAAACGATAGAACCAGCAGATTCAATCTGAAAATGGGAAAATTTCATTTGGTGCACATTTTAAGCTAATTTATGTATGCATACTTTGATTTGCTGATTAGAACAATTTTAAATTGTGTACCACTCTGAATTTTGCCATTTTCACTTCAACATTCAAAATATTGCCTACAGAAATTAATTTATTAAGGAAAACTGAATACAAAGTGCAAATATTAGGGAGAGTTTACAAAAGAGAAAGCTCTAAAAAAATGACATTCTAGAAGGAAACTGTACATAGACAAATGGAAATTTCTCTCATTTTGTTGACAGATGGCCTACTAACATTTGAAACCATAACCTTTTTTTCAACCACTTATTGTCCTGTTGGTTTCAGGGTTGCTATTTATTTTCCTTTCTTATGCAAGGTAGACATGAGGAAAATTATATTTGCTTCTAACCTTCAATTGTGGCAGGAACATACATTGGTGCATGCTTGTGTGTTTCAGTATGCAATCATCTTGTTATGATCTTTGTCAGATAACTTCATTCCCAGACTTTCTGCGGATCTCTTCAAAGCACATCTTTTATTCACTAATTCTTTCAAAATCCTTTGTCTATTCTAATTACCATAATTTTTTTAGATTATTTTCATTTATTAGCTTTAACAGCAAGAATCACTAGGATTGAGGTGTTAAATAAATCACATTTATAAATGAATAGTTTTGTACAGCTTTTGGAATGGAGAACAAGGAATTCAACTGGAACCTATGCATTCCTGCTTATATCTGCTGTGACAGTTTTCATTTTGTTGGATTGTGCTATTTCAGTTATAAAGAAATCCATGACAGAGGGGTATGTGTGTGTGTATGTGTATAGATAGATAGATACAGATATACATAATACGTATGTCATACAGTATTCTGAAATTTGACAATCCAAATTTAGAATATTTCTCCAATTGTGTTGTTGTTGTTGTTGTTGTTGTTGTTGTTGTTGTGGCTTATATTAAGTGAGGTATTTCAAATAGTTTTTGTAATGCAAATAGTGAACAGGTTATGTTAAATCACAAAAGTAGAAAGTATTTTGCTTATTTCAGTAAGTTTGAATTTGCTTATGCATTTTTCAGAAGAGATATCAAAAATTCTGCTGACATTTTCAGTATGGCTTTCAGTGCCCCTTATTACAATTACTTTAAGAGCTTTGAACTTTATCTTTGACAGGAAAGAAAGAAACACTGATGACATTAGATTTTATGTTTTCTGAACAAGCCTCTGTAGACTAAGCTTTAAAAAGTGAAAGTGTTCTAGAGCATAGAAAGCAATTATAATTATGTGAGAAGTATTGTTTTGTCAGCTTCTGGAAGTGACACAATCTTGACTATGCTCAGAAGAGGGAAGCTAAAAGAAAAGTTTAATCTTGAAAATTAGTTCCAACAAACTTTTCCTGCTGCTGCTTCCTGGGGATCATTTAGTGCAGTATGGTAGCAGGGATATTCTGAGAATTGACATCCACATACCTTAAAAAAAGAAACATTTCCATGTAGAACACACTGTCTTTACAAAATACTTCTGAGTATGACCCATTTTGACTGAATATATGACTGAAATATAAATTGCCTTCATTTTTTGTTGGTTAAATATAAAGATACTGTTCCATGTTGAATATATGGTAATGCATAAAATGGAATTGGCTGTTCTTCTGACACTAAATATGAGGAGGATTACATCAATGGTTATTCTGCTGTAATAAAAACCTCTAACTCTTTTTGTAGAAACAACACATATGAAGCAAATATGTAGCATCTCTCCCCACTCTCTCAACATTTTGCAGAAAGTTGCAAGGAATAAAGCAACCCAAGATGGACTTCATTTCATTCTCTGCACAAACTCAGAAGAATGTTCCCTTGGTTTTCCCCCCTGCCCTTTCATTGTACACTATTCATAGCTGCTTTTTCCCCTGATAAACTTTTCAAAAGTTAAGAGTATTCTAAGGTAACTTCTTCTAGAAAGAGAACTACAGGCAGTCCTTGATTTACAGCCAGAATTGGGATTGCAAAATTCATTGTTAAGTGGTGTAGTCATTAAATGAAACATCATGTGACTGCAGCTCTTGCTACCAGCTTCTCCATTCATTCATTCATTCATTCATTCATTTATTTTCTAAAAATTTTATGCCGCCCTTCTCCCGAAGGACTCGGGGCAGCTCACAAAGATAAAAACAACAGTAAAAACAATAAAATACATAATTAAAAAGTCCAATTAAAATCACCCCAATTAACTAAAAATCCCAGCCAGATCAGGCAATTTGGTTAAAAAGCCAAGTCTTAAGGTCTTTTCAGAAGGAACGGAGGTCAGGGGCTGTCCGGAGCCCAGCGGGTAGCTCATTCCAGAGAAGTTTTAAAACTTTTCCTGTTAAGACCACCTTAGGATTCATGTCAACCACCTCCATTTTGTTACTCCAGTTTGTTTTTTTAAGTGGGTCTCATGACAGCAATATAACTAAAATGGATGATTTGCAATAAAGGTTTTCAAGTGTATTTTATACTTTGTTAACTGATTAATTAGCATTTATATCTCAAACACAATGTAGTCATTTCTATGACAGTTACTGAAGCTAATTCAGAGGGGATGATGCATGTGCCTTCTTGAGCTTTTCACAGTATTGAGATTTTGATACACCAAGTGTTATGAAAATCTAGTCATCACCTTTAGATACACTATGTTAAAGATATAATATTCCAAAATACCTGCCAGGTAGTTTTTCTGTTGTGTTTCACATCTGTTATCCATCCTCTTTTGATGCATTTTTAAATTTTTGATCTAAACACACTCATACTGAAACACATTGTTTTTTATTCATAATTTTTTTATTCCTAGCCCTTGCAGCCATTAGTGAGAATTTTTCAGATTCTGTGTTATATAGTTTTTTAAGTGCAGCATATCCAACTGCTCTACCCATTGATCTTTTTTCTCCATCTTCCTACTTCCTTTCTTTCCCTATCTCCCCTTATATATCACTAACACATATTTCTCATTTTCCACAAATATATTTATGTTTATTCAAAATGCATTTTTTGTTTGATAATTGAATCATAGGGCTGGAAAGGACTTCGGAGATCTTCTAGTCCAATCCCCTGCCCAAGGCAAGAATCCTTATGCCATCCCAGACAACTGAGTGTCCAATCTTTTTTTTTAAAAGCTATTCCATTGGTTAATTGCTGTCACTGTCAGGAAATCTCTCCTTAATAGGTAGGATCTTTAATAAGCTTCTACCAATTACTTCTTATCATGCCCTCAGATGCTTTAGAAAATAAGTCAACTCCCTCATCTGTGATTACCATTCAAGTCTTGGAAGACACCTGTCATGTCGCCCCTAATCCTTCTCTTTGTTTGGCTAGACATACCTAGCTCCCTCAATAGTTGATCATATGATTTAGCCTCCAGACTCCTTATCTGAGAGTGCTCTTCTCTGAACTCTTTTAAGGGTCTCATCTTTTTTGTATCATGGTGACCAGAATTGGATGCAACATTCTAAATGTGGCCTTACTAATGTCGTATAGAGCAGTACTATCACTTTTCATGATTTTGATGCTATTCTGTCAATGCAGCCTAGAAAGGCATTAGCTTTTTTTTTGATAACTGTAGCATGCTACTGTCTAATATTTAAATAGTGGTCCACTAGGCTGCCTAGATCTTTCATAATAACTGTTGTTGAGCCAGGTACTACCTATTCTATACCTGTATATTTGGTTTTTCTTGTCTAAGTGCAAGACCTTATTTTTCTCACTATTGAACTGCATCTTGTTGGATAGGCCCATTTCTCTAATCTGTCAAGATCCTTCTGAATCTCTTATCTTCCAAAGTGTGAGCAATTCCCCTCTGCTTGGTATCATCCGCAGATTTGATGAGGTCTTTCTATTCCCTTGTTTAGATTGTTTGTGAAGTTGTTGAAGAGTACAAGACAGAACCTTGAACCTTGACAGAACCACACTGCATGCTTCTTTCTATGTAGATGTAGCTCCATCAAGGGCTACATTCTGAATGTAGTGGTCAGCCAACTGCGAATCTGGTGGTGGTAATGTCTATCCTACATTGAGAATGGACTGTCATCTACTTTGTCAAGTGCCTTACTGAAGTCCAAGTATACTATTTATTTATTTATTTATTTAATTTATACTTATATGCCGCCCTTCTCCCGAAGGACTTGGGGCGGCTACTACCTGTGTTTCCCTGAAAATAAGACTGGGTCTTATATTAATGTTTGCTCCAAATGCATTAGGGCTTATTTTCTGGTTAGGTCTTGTTTTTGAGGAAATATGGTACTAAGTGGGTCCATCTGGCTGACAATGTTAACTGGGGCTTATTTTGGGGGTAGAGCTTAAATTACGAGGATCCTAAAAAAATCATGCTAGGGCTTAGTTTCCAGTTGGGTCTTATTTTCGGGGAAACTGGGTATATCAGTAGCATTTCCCTGATCCACTAATTTAATCACTTTATCAAAGAAGGCAGTAAGGTTTGTTTGGCACCATCTGTTTTAACAAACCCAAGCTGGCATTTATTAATCGTCTTGTTCATATCTAGGTGCTCCCAGATCATCTGCTTGATTATCTTTTCTAAGTTTTTCCTGGTATTGATTTGTTTGTAATTTTCTGGTTCTACTTTTTTTCCTTCTTTCCCTTTTTTGAGAATTGAAACCACTTCAGCTAAAGAAGCTTCTTGGATGAGAAGTGAAATGTTTTCAAGGAAAAATTCCAAGAAAGACCATTTGCCTTTTGAAAAACACTTTCAGGACACCCAGGACCTAGATGATTGAGAATCTCCATTGGCAATCACATTGGCTCTTTTTCCAATCCTCCTCTTTTCCAATGCTCTCTATTCCAGGAGCTCAGTAATGTTTTATTCAGTGGTTCTGAGATCAACCTGCTGGTTTCTTCAGAATCCTGGGATGTAATACTTCTGGTCCTGCAATTTGAACTCATCTAAAGTGGAAAGGTGTTTTCTTACTATTTTCCTCCCCTATTTTGTCCTTTCCTGTTCTGTCTCCCACCGTGCTATTTTTGATAGATTGGACTATTTTTTCCTTTTGCATGTGGACAAATGCAAAGAAGAAATTAAGCAGTTCCATTTTTCCTTGACACTTGTCACTATCTTGCCATCTTCTCTTTTAATAGTCCTATCCTTTCCTTGACTTTTTTCTTGTTCTTTACATATGTTGAAAAGAACTTAAAAATTATTTTTGGCATTTGTTGCAGATCTTAGTTCATTCTGATCCTTAATTATCTGATTCCATCCTTGCAGGTTCAGGCTATTGGTCAGTATTTTGTTTTAGTTATGTGTGTTTCTGTCCATTCCAAGTCTTACTTCATTCTAAGCATTAGCTTTCCTGTCTCCATGCTTGCAGATTCAGAGAACCATTCTGGGCACTATCCAATTGGGGCGCCATTGACCTGAAATAACTTACTTTATGTATGGAATGTTTTGAAGTAGCTTAATTTTTACTGTTTTATGAAACAGTCACAAAAAGTCTATTTTGCAAATCTACTTTTGCACAGGTTCCCTGAGCAAATTCATAGGAAACCTGGTAGATCCAGTCTTACAATGGTCAACCAGTAGTTATTTATTTATTTATTATGCAATGAAATTAATTTCCCAACAGTTTCTGTCCTTTAAAAAAACTGAATTCCGGCAAACCTATTAGTGTACAGTATAATTTGGTACATAAGGGATTCTCCAGAAACACATTATGGATAGCATCAACTAAAGAAAGTCAATCATTATTTCTCAATGATAATGAGAGATGGGGGGTTTATTTTCTAAATAAGATCCAGGTAAAGGAATATACTTTGAATTATCCTAAAACAAAAGTTCTTTTTAAGTGACCAAATTGGTCATTTCTGAGCAGTCAATTTCCCCCTTTTAAAGCAGTGAGATACCTACAATGAATAACTGTCCCAAAATTTGTAGGCGTTAACAACTTGCCATGTAGCAATGTACTTTTCACAGCAGTTTTGGAGGGCTGATACAAAAACATACCATTTGAACTGAGATTGTTCCCCGGTAGACAAGGAAACCATAACTCCTGGCCTGCTACTCTGCATCTTCTGCAAGGACTCACCTAATAAAACACCCGAGAAATACTCATCTCTTTTATCCCTTTTATCAGTAGTAGTATTACTACTGCTATCAGATCAGCACAAAATGGTTTCTATAAATGTGGTCAAATTTTGTTATACTATATGCAAAATTAGGCAGATTCTAACTGCCCACTGATAATCCATCACTAATTGTAATATTTTGTCTGCTTTTATTTGTAATGCTGGTCTAAAAATTGATTGATTGGAATGTCCAAATTGCTCTGAAATCAGATTTGTAGTTGATGCACAGTCCTGGTGCAGTAATAATGATTAGACTGGTTTCAGTTGAAACTTTTATTGAACTACTGATCTTTCTTATTAATCGAATCCTATTCTATCTTGTTACAAAAAAAATCTTTTAAGAGTATCGTGCAGTAGCTGTAAAATCATGCTCTAAATAACTTCAGCTTTCCTGGGGTCAGTGGTGAAAATATTACTTGTTGCAGAAATGTTTAATTGCATGAGAATTCAAATAGCGTCCTAGATATATATTGCAGTACTGCTCAAATGTTAAATTATATTTTCCTGTTGATGCTGCTATGTTCTGGGGTAGCGGATTACTGGAGTAACAAGGATTTTTTTTTTAGCCTCCTTACCCAGGTATAGAACAGCCTCCCCATCACCCATACTACCAGCACCATGCTCCTCCTCCACAGGCTCACCCTCCTTACTCAGGACACCATCCCATGCCACATGATGCACGGTACAGGGATAAGCGAGTGGTAAGTGTAGCCTGGATCATTGTTTTTCCAAGTTAAGAAAATGCACACATCGGATTTCA
The DNA here is from genome assembly GCA_032468215.1 of Stegonotus admiraltiensis. NCBI lineage: Eukaryota > Metazoa > Chordata > Lepidosauria > Squamata > Colubridae > Stegonotus > Stegonotus admiraltiensis. The sequence goes on from JANHZT010005253.1 coordinate 68,447, forward strand.
TTGAAAATCACTATATTCATTATAAAATATCTACGGCTAAACATCTAGGACTAGATAGTTACAGAAGAGCTAATTTGATGTAGTGGTTAAGGCATCAAGCTAGAAAACGGAAGATCATGAGTTCTGATCCCACTATAGATAGAAAGCCAGGTGGGTGAATAGTCACTTGGAATAGTCATTCTCAGCTCTAGGTAGGAGTCAATGGCAAACCGCTTCCAAAAACTTTTCAAAAATACTGCAGGTACTTGACAAGGCAGTCTCCTATAATCAGACACAATCAAAAAGAAAGGGGGGGAAAGATATTTACATATTTGAAACTCAGCGTGGCAAGGTTTTCAGGCAGCATATTTCAGTTAAAAGATCAGTATGTGGAAGCTGCAGAATGTAAAGAAGATGGCCCTGAGGAAGAGAGGGGAGAGTTACCAAATAATAAACATAGATTAAGTCTAGGACATGTAGTAGCTATGTGGAGAGAACTCTTGACAAACACCTTCCTAAATCACGTGGTTATAAGAGATGGGTGGTAGCACAATTCAGACTTGCAAGATTATTATTACCTAAATCAAAGTGGTCTTTAGTATATACTAACAGTTTTATTAAATATGTTAACATTACAACAGTGAACTATCGCTGGATAATTGGTAGCCCTTTTTAGTAACTCCCAAGCTGATAGAAGTTGCGATTTTAAACTTAGTGATATTTAAACTTATTCTGTCTTCCATAGCATGACTATGACATGAGGGTAGATGACTTTCTACGTCGGACACAAGCAGTTGTCAGTGGCCGGAGAAGCAGGCCGAGAGAGAGAGAGCGGGATCGTGAACGAGATCGGCCCCGAGATAACCGAAGAGACAGGGATCGGGAACGAGGGAGGGAGAGGGAGAGGGAAAGAATATGTGATCGGGACAGAGACAGAGGGGAAAGAGGAAGATACAGAAGATAATGTATTGTGAAACTACAGTTACTTAAGGAAGCAAAGGCGTGTATATTTGCGTGTTTACAAGTAGTAAACTTTTATTTTCCTAAGTCATCATACTTGATTGTGTAGATGAATTTATAATTGCCCCTGTTCCAAGCATGCTGTAAGCTGTGAACTGAAATACTTATTTCGGCCAAAAACATACGAAGCTTGATTCTTCAGTTGATATTTTCATTTAAGCAGCAGTTTAGAAGACAAATTTAAAGAATGTAGAATTTTCCCAACACATTTATCTTAACAATAACTTAATTATATGTTCCTTTGAATACGAGTTACTAGCTGCCATGATTTTTGCTCTGTTTTTTGACATGTAGCTTTTAATATTTCTTGGGGGGGTAAGCGTGGAATGCTGCTATCAAGTACGCAAAAATACTGGGTGTGTGATAGTTGGCTGTATGGCAGTATTGAAGCAGTCGCCTTTTGTTTTTCTGTTTCTGTTTTAATTTTTGTAAAGACAAAGCTTGTTCAATAATGAAAGCAATAGTAATATGTTATTGAACCTGTGCTCTGATTGTATTTTGTTTAATGCTCGTCTAATCACCTCACTTGCACCCTTTTTCTCCAAATTAACCATACTGTTTAGAATGTCCACTGTATGTGTGTGTGCATATATGCGTGAGCACAAATACTGTTGTATTCTACATTGCTACCATTTCTTTTTTTTTATAATAAATTGCTAATAGTCAAATTCCATGGACTGTGATGCTTTTTGGCTTCTTAAAAAAGGAAGATTAATGATTAATTTGTCAATATCATTTCAGGCATTCAGGCCTCAGCATGAGACAGAAAAAGAGGCACTGTCAGGGTTGTTCTAGGTAATGATAACCCAAATAAATTTCCATTCTTATCCAATATATTTAAATTTGTGGCATACATATCTATATTAACAACTCCATAAAAATATACAGTATGGGACTCTCAGACTCAGGAAAGTGCATAGTTTTGTTATAGAAATAGGAAACTTTTTGAAAATGGTGGCTAGTGAACAGTTCCATGTTAATTTATTTAACCAAGTCCCATGCTATTTATTGCAATTTATTGCCAGTAAGAATGCTTGTTCATGCCTGAGATGAAGCAAATTGTCTATCTGATATTGTAGTAGGAATAGCCTGATATTCTAGTAAATTATAGTCATTCTCTAATGAAAAAGCTAGAAGTATAAAGTTTCTGGACATTTTGGTTCTACAAATAACATTTCTCCTTTTTTCCTACTAAAATAAAAGAAATATTAATTAACCAATTTGAAAGTGTGGTTGGGTATTTTTGAAACAATCTATGAGATTAGAAATCAGTTATAATTTATATAGAAAATGCATTGATGTGGTCAATGAAAGGGTTAATATTCTGACTTCAAAACCCTTGTATTTCTATTAAAAATAGTGTTTTCTTTTAACTTTTTTGTGGTGTTTTCTTCTTTTATGGAATAAAAGCATTAAAAGGCCAGAAGGAGGAATTTCTTCCAAAGCTTTTACATTAACAGTGCCTAGAAGCAGTAAAGCAGTTGGTTAACTCATCTTAATACAGTATGTACACAAAAAGTCACCTTAATTTAAAATGATCTTCCTCCAGAAAGGAAATTCTGTATCTAGGAGAACAGACTGGCTGTTTTTCTCTCCTCTATACACCACATCCCTTGAAGCCTAGTCATGCTAGCAGGACAACAGGATATTCCAGAGGATAGAAATGAATTGTACTTTCTCAAGGACAGTATATCAAGGAATGCACTGTTTTTATTTTTTCCTCTGCATAGAAAAGGAAGATAATTTTGTGAGAGTTAATTGTAAATTTATTACAATCAAAAGAGCCAGTTGGTTGCTGGAGGCAAAAGATTTTGTGTCTTGTCTTAAACATTTTATTCACAATTGTAAGAAAACAATGCAGACAACCATCCCATTCATTCATCCAGCGAAGAAAGATCCTGGGCCATTGTTTTGCCAAGAGTATACTTTACTGGAGCTTAAATGGTTACAGAAGTTTAACAAAGCTGGTTCTGGCATTTTGGTGTGCATGCTACACAATTAACATTCCCCTTTCCCTGGCCATCTCCCCTATTAGCAAACATTCAATTAGGTGCTGGTATCTTTTTTGGGTAATGGGCCTTTGGTTTTACGGGCTTTTCTGCTTTGCACTCTGATGGATGACCTTGGCGAGCAGGTGTCGGCATGCTTAGATTTCCCTCTCTTCCCCCCCACCCACTCCCAAGGTGTCAGGCGGTTGGTTTTGCAAAGCTTGGCTTGTGGGATGATAGGTGCATAATCCATTTTTAAAAATATTTTAAATCTTGAGAAAACAAATTTTGGAATTTTCCCTCTAACGCTTTACAGCTGCTAAAGCCCATTTGTTGATATGAATATTGCACAAGACAGGCAGTGAATTCCAGTGAAGGCTCAAGTATTTTCTGAAAGAAGTTACAAAAACTATTGTGAAAGCAGCAATTTTTGGATACTTGTTTGTTAGTCTTAATAAGGTAACAAAGATGTGTCCATCTGAAGAGCTACAATGCAACACAATCAAAAGTTCTATATAAATTACTGTTTAATCTGACTTTCTCATACTTTTGTTTGACAGCTGAAGATAAGTTCATCACTTAGTCTTACCTAATTCTCTCTTATATTAGATACTTCCATAAACATTTTTAAACAAGTGATTGGCATTTTGAGGGGAAAATTATACATATGAATTTTTAAATAAAGTAACGATTTGGAGAAAGAATTGCAGAGAAGCATTTACAAAAAATTACTTCTCATTATAGCTCAATTTCCACTTCAGAATCACTTAACTACCAATCAAATCAAAACTAACTAAATTTGTTAACTATTTACACATACAAATAAAATTTAATGTTATGAATGGAATCTAATTATATGAAAACATTCAACATAAATCTTACTGTACTAATAATGAGCATAAACTATGTTAATCAGGTGTTGGAGGCTGAGTCTCAGAAAAATTAATCTGTTTTTGATTTTTGTAAAATGTTGCCACATTTCCAAAAGCAATACGAACAGCATTTAAAAGTGATGAATGCAAAAACTACTGTGCAGCCAATCAAGAAGGCTATAACGTCTAGACAGTGATACTGATACCATTTCAAGTGATAGGCAGCTACTTGCAAATGCTTGGCACCTTTGTGACGTATGACAAATTCAATCCAAAAGATAGCCCGGTCCAGTGGCTTTATCGGCTGATCATGATGGAACTGAGATACTTTTAAAGCATTTTTCTTAAAACTGGAAAAATTAAAGGACACGGAAAAGAATAAATTAGGAAAGAGTCAGAAATCAGCTTTCTATTGTTTTTAAGAACTTCAGTCTTCAAGCAATCTACCAATTTGTCAAAATTCAAACTGGCTTAAGTGCCTGTTACAGTTTCTTACCTGAAATCAGTTCAATTACTATTATAACCAACCACTAATTTATACTCCATTAAAATACTATTTTATCTTCAAAAACACTTGCATTCTATTCATTTTCATGTATAAAAAATACCAAAAAGTTGGGTAGAATTTTAAAATCCTTTTCTGAACAATGAATTTAGGTATACTGAACAAAGCACAAATGCGTTCTATATCAGGGAAAGGATGATGCTCCAAATTCCAAATAATCCTAAATAGGACAGATAATTGGAAGGGAATCCAGTCCAGTAAAATGCTCAGAGTACATATTCTACTGTTACCTCTTTATAGATATACAAAAATTAGGCCTAGTTGAGATAAAATATAACTGGCAAAGTAACCAGAATTACTATAGTTACAAAAATAATCATGACATCAAAGAAAAAAACAGAAAATTAATTACTATCTTAGACATAATCTGTATTCTGAAGAGAGTTTATAAACAACTCACAAATCATTATGAATGACAGTATTTACAGCATTTACTAAATCTTCTGCTTTCATTGTATGGATGTCCAGTTCAACAGCCATTCCCTTCACCTTCATATGGATTATATTATCAGTCTGGTCTGCAAATAGGGGAATCCCTACTATGGGAATTGCATGGTAAATAGCTTCATAAATTCCATTTGTTCCGCCATGTGTTATAAATGCTTTGGTCTTTGGATGGCCTGGAATAAAAAGATGAAAATGTTCTGACAAAATCTTTTAGGATATGAGCAATGTGACTATTTTATTTAGTCTAAAGAAGCATAAGGTGTCTCACCAAGAAGATCATTTTGTGGTATCCAATCATAGGTCCTGGTATTGGCTCCAAGCATTTCTAGCTTTTTCCCTTTATACCGCCAAATAACCTAGGGTAAAAATAATTGGAATGCTATTTCATGTAGTCCAAATTGCAAACAATGTTAGAATTTTTCCTGGCTCATGAATTTCAGATTTGTTTGGGTTTGGGGGATTGAATTGGGTCATGGATCTTTTAAAGTTGCATTCTTGTGAAACTGCTGAAACTCCAAGGGATTACAAGATAGTTTAAATGCAATAATTAAAATTACATGCCATTCTTTTTTATGACAATAAAATAGTGAACTCAATTTACTAGTAATTCTTGTTTTGAATTCTACTTGTATTTAAAACATTTATGTTGCATAACCAGAATTTAATAGATGTATTTCTTCTGTCTTTTATCATAAACTTAATAGAAAATATGAGTTTTAACAAAAAATATTTGTAATCCCTTCCTAGTATTGTGGGAATTTTCAGAAAGAAGTAAGTTATATAAAATCAGTTGAAAATGCACGTGTTCTAAATTGTCATACTCCAAAGAAGTTAAAAGTTATCAGGATAAGAAAATTTTAGACACATTTCAATTAAATGAAAATCAGTAAATCAGCAGTTTATTGGAGAAGAAAATGAACAGATTTCTGGAATATCCATAAAGTGTCCTTCCTCACAGAAATTTTTATGTGTCACTTACACCTAGGAGACTGACCTTCTGTGGAAGCTGGCTGAGTGCTGATGCAATTATATTATTTTTTTCATCTGTTAAATTTTGAACCAATGAACCAAGGGTAAATACTACAATACCATGTTCACCTGAACTCTGTACAAAATTTTCCATTTCCTGTTAAAAGCAAAGGGAAGAAAGAATCAGACCTCTTGATCATTGCATGAAATGTTACATTTACTTTGGTTGGCCATGATTAGTGTACTCAAACCACATAATTTTTGATCATAATGCAAGATGATGGACCAGGAAAAAACTGCATGTAGTAATTTGCATTTGAAGGAAGCAGAAGAAATAGAATAACAATAAGTTGGAAGGACTTGGGAGATCTTGTAGTCTAACCTCTTGCTCAAGCAGGAGACTCCATACCATTTCAGACAAATGGGTGTCTGCCTTAATGAAGCTTGTCCACCCCAAGGATAAAACACCCAGACACAAATTGAGCATTATGGTATATGGAGTACAGTGCAACGAGACATGCAGAGCTCTACATTGGGGAAACAAAACAACCACTTCATAAATGCATGGCACAACATAGGAGAACAAACCCATCAGGATAAGATTCAGTAATCCATTTGTATTTAAAAGGCAAAGACCACTCTTTTGAAGACAGCAAAGTTCACTTTTTGGACAGCTGGTTTGAAAGGGGGGTCAAAGAGGCCATCTATGTCAAAATTGAAACAGCCCTCTCTTGACAGAGGGTGAGGGATACAACATCTATATCCAGTTTACAATACAGTCTTTTCAGCAGTTCCAAGAAAGCTCCACATCCATTTGCACTACACAGATGACCCTGAGGACACAGATAAACCCCTAAGTGGCCTTAATGACTCTCTAAAAGAATACAAATGGCCAGCTGTCAGCAGGGTGAACTAAGAGCACATGTATTTATTTACATTGAATTAGATAGATTAAGGTTTGAACTGGAAACATGGTGGCTTTCATTTTATAGTTTTAACCATTATACGGTATCAATTTATTCAGATTGCGATTCAAGGCAGGCAAGCTCGCAATAAATCAAACAACTTAAGTAACATTTATTGAAAAAAATTAAGAATCCATAAACAATAGAATTCCTGCAACAGATGTAATTCATGACCCAGTGTCAGGCATGAAAGACTAGGACCACATGTGAAGTTCCAATTAAACATATTATTGCTAATTATTCCTAATGCCCATGCACAAGAATATTCTCAACTAATAGTTAAAGCCTGCTACGATAAGGGTCAACAGAATTCACAGTGGGTTGTACTTAATGCATTTGTAGCTACGTAGCAAGTCTGATCCCTCTTTTACTCCCACTGTCATACCCCTTCTCTTTCAACAGTCACCCGTCCTTCCATGTCATCTTTATAGCTGCCCTCCCCGTCTTGCATAGTTTCTTCAGAATCTGTGTTCTCATGTGAACTTGGCAGGGCAGGCAGTAAAGCCATTTCAAAGGAATCTTCCTCTCATGTCCAAATCAACCTTTGATCCAGCTGGCGCTTGCTGAAAAAAAAATTAGTCTCCCACCCACCCCTTGGCATGTGAAGGGCAGAAGTGGAGGGTATTCAACTATCTGACCTCTCCTGGATGAGTCCACAGAGGCTGATTAACCCCTTCAGCTACTAATTCTTAGGGCAGGTCACAGGGCCAGGAGCTTAGTCAGTTAAGGTTAACCAGGGAAATAATGGTGAAACTACTGAATCAATTCAGGAGCATGGACATACCTGGCTTTCTCCCAAAAGTGTTCAGATTTTGAATATACTTTCAAATGCATCAGATATTGTGTTCCTTTGCCCTTTATTCTGGAGTCTACAATCTCTATCACTTCACATTCCTTTTCTCTTTCCTCAACCACTAGCGGTGGGGTCAGGTGCTGGAAGCTCAAGGTGCTAGGGCAATGATGGCTAACCTTTTTGTTGTCACGTGCCAAAAGCGGGGGAACGTAGGGGGGTCGTGTGCGCATGTGCCCACACCCATAATTCAATGTTCCCCATTGTCCCACGCATGCGTGCACGACCACCAACCCCTGCCACGCACAACCCCCGCTTTTGGCATGTGATGGCATGGTAGGCACGTGTTTCTCCCTCCCCAGGCTCCAGAGGCTTTCTAGGTACTTGGGGAGGGTGAAAACGGCCTTCCGCACCCCTGAAGGCCCTCCAGAGGCAGGAAACAGCCTGTTTGCCAACTTCTGGTGGGCCTGGAAGGCTCGAAAATCAGCTGACCGTCATGCACATGTGCTCTAGAACTGAGCTAGGGCAACACTCGTGTGCCCACTGATAGGGCTCCGCGTGTCACCCATGGCACCCATGCCATAGGTTCGGCACCACGGTGCTAGGGGCTTTTCTTTTGAGTATGGTGAATGGTGAAAGATTGGGTTTTAATTGAGAGGGCAACTGTAAATGAAATGCTACAGGATTGAGCTAGTGCCGTGATGGCGAACCTATGGCATGCGTGCCACAGGTGGCACACAGAGCCCTCTCTGCGGGCACGCAAGCTGTTGCCCAGCTCAGCTACACTGTGCATGCTCCAGAGCTTCACCCTGGCCAGCTGATTTTTGGGTCTCTGCCCTGCAAGCAGGAGACAAGCGTGCATGGGGTGGGGTTTACCTTTCTCACTTTCTGCTCCCCGTACCTTCCCAGATCTCCGGAGATTCCCCTCCCAGGGCTGTTTTGGGAGCTGAGGCTTTTTTCCCCTTCCCAGCCATTTTAGGAGGTGAGGCTTTTTTCCCTCTCCCAGCCGTTTTGGGAGGCAAGGCTTTCTCCTCCCTTGGCACTGTTTTGGAATGTGAGGCCAAAAGGGGGGGGGTTGCATGCGCATGTGCAGGGGGCAGAGCATGCAGGAGTGGCATTGCATTGTGGGTGTGGGCATGCACATGCATGTGATAGTGCACGCGTGCACGCTTTTGACACCCAAGGAAAAAAAGGTTAGCCATCACTGAGCTAGTGGATGACCTTGAAGGGATGCACAAAATTTGCATCTAGCTTCTTAAACAGTATTGCAGTGATTTAGAATGTGGTAATAGCAAAACTTTGTCTCCTGTAGCTATAGGAAGCCTTCCTATCAATGGGCACCTGCAACCTTCTTGTATAACTGCTTTGCCTGTTCTAGTTGCTGTTTCATTGGTGTTTGGGCAACAAGCTGCTCTTGCAAAAAACCCACAACTTGTGATACCAAGCCCTCTTCTCAGGCTCCCTGATAAAACTGTCAGATAATCAGATATGTACTGTACAAAGCTTGGAAGGGGTCATAGCAATTGATACGTGGAGACTCGTTTTTGTATGAAAATTCTGCCAATGGTAGGCGTGAGGGCCTTGGGTGTATGTGCAATAGCTTCTCAAATACTGTTGTAGCATTTGATTAGTCTTTTCCATCTCACCATTTGTAACTGAGTGGTGGGCTGAAGACAAATTTACTTGGACATTCAAAAGTTGGAAGAGTACCCTCCAAAACCTGGAAGGAAATTGCCCCAAGACCAGTCTGGATACTATGCCTCTCTAATGAAAGACATGGTCCAAAAAAAGTTGAGCAGTGTCTTTGGCAGTGGGCAGCCCTTACAAAGGATGAAGTGAGCCATCCTCATAAACAGATTCACTACAACTAGTATAGATATGTAGCGAAGAATAGCAAGTAAATCAATAATAAAATTGAGAGAGGCTGAATGCCAAGGGTGTGGGGTTATAATGGAGTGGGGGGATTCTGTTATGGCCTGCCAGTGGACTGGCAGCAGATTCAGACAGTGAGGAGATTGGGGAGGAACATGGGCCAGTCCTGGAGCCTGGCAAAGGCTCTGATGAGGGCTCTGCATCGGAGGCAGAGAGGGGGCCAGGGCAGGATGCCAGTTATCAGCTGCCTTCAGAGTCAGACATCAGTGAGGCAGACGAACAGATGGAGCCTGTTCCCAGTGTGCACATGCGCAGAGTTTCCAGATGAAGGGAACAGCTGAAGAACAAGAGTCGACTTGGGAGTAAGGCCACAGGTGGATGATGAATAGCCCCTCCCAGAGGGAATAAAAGAGGAGCGAAAGGGGAGTGGAGATTGCAGGAAACAATTAGTTCGCCTAATTGGTTTGTGACTTTCCCAGACTCTTTGCCAAGTTTTAAAGATATCGGACTGGCATCTCTTCAAGCCAGATAAGGTCTGTGACTGTAAATTCTCCCTTGAAAGACTTTGCTGAAGATGAATGAGAGGAATTCATTGTTTGTTTAATAAAAGGGGCTTTGTCGGGGCCGGGATTCTGCTTTGTGCTTTTTGGGGAAGCCTAGGTCAGAACACGCTCTGCTGGCTTCTGATGGTGGGATTTACCCTTCTGTGGTAAAGCAAGACTTCACCTACCCCTTCATATCCACTGCCACCAAATTTCTTAATATTCTATGCAGTGTTTTGAACACTCCCCCATGCCCCATTGTCTGGTTATCATGGCAAAGCTGCTAAATCTCTCAAAGCTGAAGGAACAATTCTGCCCTTGTGTTTAACACTCTTTGCTCCATTGAAAACAGATACGGTACCTTGTGGGGCCTGAAAGAAGTGGTCTAGAGATTGTTGTGCCTTGATCCTGGTGATTAAGTCCTGGTGTGCTTGAAGACACCAATGTCTCTTGTGTGGGTACATGTTGGAAATTAGAAGGCTATAAGATGTTGGCACCTATTGGGCTCGGGAATGAATGTGAGTCCTCTGGTTTATGGGACAGCATGTTGGCATCAAATTCTTCAAATCTGGGACAAACTGTATGTAGAAGTTAAATAGGAAGAATAGACTCTGTCCAACTCACCTTGGATCATTGCAGCATTTCTAGATTTTTATGGTCAGTGTTGACTTTGATGGGACAATGCACACTTTCCAAAAAGTGTCTCCACTAGGAGAAGGCTGGCTTGACTGCTAATAATTCTTTGTTTAAAATGTCATAGTTTTGTTTCAGAGTAGTCATAGTCCTTGAGAAAAGTACACAAGACAAAGAGCATTTTCCCCCTCATGGTCCTCTTGCAAGAGAAAAGCCCTGACAGCCAGATCAGAGGCATCAGTTTGGGTGATGGTTCAGGGTATTGTAGGAGGGGTTGGCATGCAAAGAGCTGTTTTAACTCCTCAGTTGCTGTGAGCATGTCCAAGCAAATTTGACTCCTTTTTTCAATAGCTGTGTTTATGGGCAAAGCATGGAATAAACTTTCTATAAAAGATTGCAGATCCTAAGAAGTTCTGAACATACTTAATTGTGCAGCAGGGTTGCTACTCAAACACTGCTTGGACTTTCTGAGGATCCATTTGAATTCCATTTGTGGAAATGTGGTAGCCCAAGAACTCTCGCTATGTCAAATCGAAGGCATTTTCTAATTTAGCTAAAAGGTGATTTTCCCTTAGTTTACTGAAGACCTCCTGCTCATAGTGGTCATGTGAGATTTGTCTTTCAAGTAGATCAGGATGTCGTTCAGATAAAGCACTACAAACTTATCAATAACATCAGATGCAAGTCCAATATTAGGGGTAGTGGGTAATGTCTCACCATCACAGAATTCAACCATTTGTAGTCATGAACAATTCACATGGGAACTTCACCACTTGGTTTGTGGTGTCTAAATCTTCTTGGGGATGAAAAAGGTAACTGCTGAAATTGGTGACTTCGAAGGTCTAATAAAGTCTTTCGGCAAGTTAGAGTCCAAACACTGGTTTAAAACCAATAACTCCTTAGCTGATATGGGATACTGCTTCTTACCAGGTATTTTATTTCCTCGAATTAAGTCTATAGCACTGTTGAAGATTGTGTAGGGAGGGGACTGCTGCTTCTTCATCTCCAAATACATCTGCAAAATCTGCATACCTGCTTGGTAGTTTGGGATTTGCTTCCCTGGGATTACTGATGACCAGAGTTTGCCTTGTGGGCATTGTGATCATGGCAAGCTGGACTCCCAGAATTCTGGGAGTTGAAGTCCACAAGTCTTAAAGTTGCCAAGTTTGAAGACCTCTGCTCTAAAGTTATGTGCAGGGGGCTTGTGGAGTGTGCAATCAGATCTGGTTTCAAATCTGATGCAAATCACCTTGACTTGCATCAGAAAGAGACTCTGGGGAAATGTAATGCCCTAACCATTGCAAAATCTATATAATTGGTTGTTGCCCCTGAATCCACCAACACAGCAATAGCTTCCTCCCGCTGGTGGGGTGGGGACAAGGGAACATAAATCTACAGTGAAGTAACTTTAAGGGAATGGTTTAGAACCTTCTGCAAGCTCTTTGGAGAGGGGCTGTTGCTATTTCCTTGGCTTACAGCAAGTACGGAACATATAAAGGCAGAGAAGTAAGAGATAAATCAAGCTGACAAGAAAGACAAGAATCAAGACAAGAATTTTTTCAAGCAGAAAAAATAGATATCTTTTTTGGCAACCAATTAACGAACTTATGTAGGAAACACACTACAATAGTAATGGGGGACTTCAATTACCCTGATATCTGGGGTGAAATGCTCCCAGTTCGAACTGGATTGCCCGATCCGGTAGCGATGGAGGCAGGTGGTTCGGAGAACCGGTAGCAAAAATCCCCACCACCACCCCATGCCCAGCTGAGCTGCACAATCATCAGAGGCTTTTTTTTTACTTTTAAAAGCATTTTTTCTACAACTTCGGCTGAA
>JANHZT010005255.1:29118-39633 GCA_032468215.1 Stegonotus admiraltiensis
AACTCCCAGAATTCTTGGAGAATTCTGGGAGTTGAAGTCCACAAGTCTTAAAGCTGCCATGTTTGAAGACCTCTGGTGTAGATGGTTGACCCTCAAAGGCAGAAGCTATCCACCACTTCAGTATCTTCACTATCAGGGAATTGTGCAGCACTTTTCCAAAAGGAAGTCAGAAACACTGACATGAACTTGTAGTTTTGTATAAATAAATATATTTTACATTTATATTTACAGCAGACAAGATAGTCAGGCACTTCACTACGTCATGAGGTAAATCATCAGGTAAATCAGAGAACAGCATACAGAGCACAGAGAAGAAAAAGGTGGGGGGGGAAAAAGGAAACTCCCCTTTTACACCCAGCAGCCAATCATAATGTGGATTGTCTCATGCAGGAACCCACACTCCAGCCAATCAACTAACACTGTGTTCTGGCCCATTATCCACTTTACTGTTCCAGCTATTTAATTAAAAATCCTAACATTAACTGTCAGTTTTAAAGTTAGCTTTTATCATCAGTTGGTTTTCTTTATAGTCATTCATACAGTAGTCCCATTTTTTTTCACCATGCTGAGACCAACCAAAGATACCACAAACCAGAGAAAAAAGACCCTAACAGAAACTCACTGTTCACCCTAATCCAAAGCACATTTTAAACAACATCCCCTCACTAACTAGTACCTTGAATTATAGCTGGAAGCTGAACGGCAATCAGTGCAACTTAAGAAGCAGGGATGTCACATGGGCATAACATGACACACCACTGCCTGTGCCATTGCACTCTGGACTAGCTGTAGCTTCTCAGTGGTCTTCAAGGGCAGCTTCATATATGTATGCATGTACTGTATTCCACTTTCCTGGAATTGGGCTTCTGTAGATCTTACTTTATGGCCCCATCCCCTCCAAATCCTGCTTTATTTTGTCAGGGAGAGTGATTCTTAGGAAAAATGAGTGAAGAACGCTAGAAGTATATTCCAAGATTATATAATCCCAGCAGGGCCATCCATGGTGTGAAGGTCATTCTAGCTGCTCAATACAGTATATAGAAAGATGCTAGAGATGGAAAATCTCTTTAGTGACAATAGGAAAGTTCATTATTTAGGAGAAGGCAATGGTAAACCACTTTGTATTTTACAGTACCAAGAAAATTACACATCAAGTAGGATCTACAAAACTCAAATGTAAGCATACATACATACATACATACATACATACATACATACATACATACTTTGTTCATACAATTTTCCTGATTATTCCCCTCCCCAGATAATTAAGTCAGTCAGCCAGTCAATTAAACAATACAGGATTTGTCTAATAACTTGATCTATACTTCCAATGGCCAAGAACCGGCCACATTAATATCCAGAAATTTAGAGGATGGTAATTTTCCACAGGAAAGCTGATTATATGGTATAGGGTAGATCATCCGGAGTGCTCGGGGCCTCTGTAAGAGTCACATGATACCTGAGAGTTTATTGAATACATCACTTCCTTACTGGTTGAGTCATTGCTTAGTGACTTGACATTTAAGGGTAAGTGATCTTATTTTAATTTTAAAAAACCCTGAGCAAAATTTACTAGGTAATGGTTGTGGTCAGCCCCACAGCTAGGTTTTCCAGATTCACAGTTCAGTTTTGGCAGTGAGGACCCTGCTACTGAAATTGACTAATTCATGAACTGGATGGAGTTGGGGTGAATGAGGAGATGATCAAAATGCTAGAGTTTATGCTGTTATTCAGGACACTACATTCCCATAACAAATAGTGAGCAAGTTCCTGAGTTTGAATAATGTTACGAAACCATGGCTCTGTTCACTTAACAAATTATCCTATAATTTACTGAATTAACTCAGTTGCTTATATTGGCTTGATGCACTGATTCATGAATTAGCCATCTTTTTTTTATTAAATGAGCTGCACAAATTCATCTAGACATTGCAAATAAAAGGCCAAACTAAGGCAGAATGATAGATAAGGAAAACATCTTTATTTTATCTTTGGAGCACAAACCTGTCAATGCCCTTCGTCTCAACAAGAAAGATAACCGTATTCCTTTACAGAAGCAATACATTTCAGATTGTGAGGCAGGCATTGTAGACAATTGATGTGGTCTAGAAAAACCTTTTCAAACCGGACAAGACACACCATCAGGATAATAATACTACAGAGATGCCTGTTGAAGTTCCCTTTAAAGGTTAGAAAAGTAATAATGGGGAAAGATTCCCAGTACATGGTCGCGACCATAATTCATTTCATAACTTTGGTTGCAAACAAATTTCATCGTGACCCGAACCTAGTTTTGGAAATTTGGCACTTACCAAAAAAAATGGCATGGAAGGGGAAATCACACGCAGAAAAAAAAATTGTGAATTTTTTGGTCGGAACCCGATTTCATTGTGGTCAGAAGCATTCATGACCAGAGGTTCTACTGTACTGGAAAAATGCTGTATTTCTGCTCAACAAATTTCTACTAATGCTGCCACCTACTGATTGATTTGATTATGTGCCATCAATCTGGTGTTGAATAATAGCAATCCTGTACATAGACTTTCTCTGGGATGATGGTGTCTGGAGGCTAAACCACATAGTGAACAGCTAAGGGAACTAAGTATGTTTAGTTCAACAAATCGAAGGGTCAGGTATGACAAGATAGCTGTATTCCAGTACTTGAAGGGCTGTCACAGAGAAGAAGGAATGGACTTATTCTCCAGTCACCTGAGGGTAGTACAAGAAGCAATAGGTGGAGGCTCATCAGAGGAAGATCCAATCTGGAACTAGGGAGAAATTTGAGTGAGAACAATTAGTCAATGGAACAACTTGCCTCATGAGGTTGTGGGTGCTCCATCACTGGAGGATTTCAAGAAAATATTGGACAACTATTTGTCTAGAATGGAATAAGGACTCCTGCCCTAGGCAGGGCATTGGACTAGAAGACTTCTGAGGTCCCTTCCAGCCCTATGATTCTATGAAAATTTATGATGTATTTCCAGGCTGGCCTTTCAGGATTCCAAGCGTGCACTTATCTCTGCTGCCACCTTTGTGGCTAGTGACAGATAACCTAGCCCTGCCATAGCAAGATAAATTCCAGTGCAATCCCAATTGCACAATTAAGCCTGTGCATAACTGTATCAACTGTATTAATCATATCTGCTCTGTGCTCATTAGTGGCAAAGGAAAACACAAAATGGAAGGTATTTACTGTATTCAAAGGGAAAGCAACTGTCTGACTAGAATTCTGATAACTAGTAATCTGGATAAACAATCCTCCTTCCTTTCCCCCTTCTGAAAAAAAGTTTTGTTTTTTTTAATGGAGGCATGAAAATTCCTTTCTCATAAAACTTTCCCATTCAACCACAGCCCTGGCTGAATATAATATGAGGAGAGCAAGTCTGCAGAAACTCTATGATCTATAGATAGCAAGGCTGTGCTATATGCTCCAAACTTATAGGTGTGAGTCAGAGAGCTATTTCCTAAGCCACTGCTTCCCCTTCCTAGATTGACAATTGATTTATGAAGTATAGGCATATGCCTGTCAGTACTGAAACATGGAACCTTCTTCCTGACAGTAGCTCCCATGCAGAAATTCCTTTTGAACTCTTGCTAGGTGATAGCCTAGGGCTGTCTTAACGCATGGGTGTGGTGCAGGGGTGAAATCTACTTACCTTCCTTACCAGTTTGGAAGTGCATGCGCAGAAGGTAAAAAACACATTACTTCCTGGTTAAAACCAGGAAGTAATGACACCTGGGCAGGTGGGCAGAGCTTTGCTCCGCCGTCGCTACTGGATTGCTGAACCAATGGCCAAGATTGCTAGCGGACTGGGCAATCCGGTCTGATCCTGGAGCATTTCACCCCTGGCGTGATGAGCACTTGCCAGTGGGCCCCACAAGCATAGCGGCCCATACTACATATTGTGTATGTTAACCTTTCAATGTACCTTGTATCATATAAATACAGCAACTTATTTATTACATTTTACTGCATTTTAAAATTAATACTAACATGCAAATATATGTTTAATTTTATCGACCATTTACATTTTATTCCTGTGAGTAGTTGTCTTAGGGGCCCCAGGACACTGCTTTGCCTGGGGCTGATAATACTGTTAAGACGGCCCTGTGACAGCCCTTAACTGACTATTGCCTGGACCAACTGCCTACAAAGCAAGTGTTTGGCTGACGACAGGAGCCCTGCCTACAAGTGTGCCTTTGAAAAAAAGCCTCTGGATGTGCCAGAACCCAGCCTCTGGATCTTTGCCCAGATAAACAGGAACGTAAATGCCCGTTTGCTTTGTCATTCTTGTTTATCTATTTTGTTGTTGGTGATTTTCTTCTTCCTCTTACTTTCGGTTGGGTGCATTGAGAATTTTGAAACACGCAAGGAAGCATAAATGTAACAGCACACCATAAAGCACCACAAGAAATTGATGCCTGTGGACCAAGGGGCCAATTGAATAATAAACATTGATTGTCTGCTCTGACTGACAGCCATTGGAAAACAAGAATAGCTTCTTCCAGGAATGTAAAGGTTAGCTCAATGATATAGATCAATGTTTTTCAGCCTTGGCAACTTTAAGATGTGTAGACTTCAACTCTCAGAAGTTGCCAAGATTGAGAAATACTGATCTAGACTAATTACTGAGCTGCAGAGTTCTCTGGTAACTTCTCCTCAGATAAAACGGCAATTGATGAAAAGTCCATTATACTTTTTGCATTTAGCAATGAGCTGAATAATGGCCAATAAATTGAAAATGAATTTTGAGTCAGTGAGTATTTGAGATTGGATATCTAATTGAAAGTTTCAGAGAAGATCAGAGACACACCCCCCCTCAAAAATGAATGTATGGTGTATAGGTGCCTTTGAGTCAGTTTTTGACTCCTAGCGACTGCCTGGATTAGGCCCTGCAGTTTTGTTGGCAAAGTTTTCAGAAGTGATTTGCCACTATCTGCTTCCCAGGTCTGAAACAGTGACTGACCCAAGGTCACCCAGATCAGAATGGGACAACTCACTGCAGCTAACTTGCGTGGCCAACTCACCATGACCAACTCACCGTAGGACAACTCACCATGGCCAACTCACCATAGGACAACTTGCTATGGGACAATTTAATAATTCAATTTAATTATTTAAAATAAATAAAAAATATTTTAACTTTTGTCATTCACATTTCATTCTGTCCCTCCTTTTGCACCCTTTCTTTAATGATTTCATTCCACCATTTCTTTGATATTAGTGTAACTCTTATCCTACAGCGAGTTGTCCTACAGCAAGTTGGCCATGGCAAGTTGACTGTGGCAAATTATCATAGATCCCACCCGGATGGCTTTGTACTTAAGGTAGGACTAGAACATATGCTCTCCCTGATGCCTTAATCACTACACCAAACTGACTGTGTAGAACCAGTTAATAAAGGTAGAAAGTCTCAATCTGGATTTGTCATCAGAGAGGAAAGTTATTGCAGTTTCAAGGCCCTTCAGTTGTGGCTGGCTTAGCCTAGTGATCACCTTGTATTAGAATACTAGACGATCCTCTGCTCCACTATATGGTCATCTGGGGATCTTCCTGCAGAACACCTCAAACACAATTAAATGGAGGTACTGTACACCCCTTTACATTTCTTGGAGTAACTCTCTTGGTCTAACTCTACCTGTTTTTGAGATCTTTGGAATGGGATCAGATTATGGCACTAAAATAGCTGATGCTGACAAAAAGTTCTCTCAGCAAGGCTCTTTTCAGTTATGGGCCCTTCCCTGCCTTTCTAGGGGCATCAACACTGCTCTTTTACCTACCTGCAAGATGCTGTGCTTTACCCAGACACAGGATTTGCTTAACAAATGTTTGTTCTTTGTGCTATCCTTTTATGCTTTTCATCACACTTGCACTTAAAGTATTTCTTATCTCAGTTTTATATACTACAGTGGTATCCACAGAATCCAACAGTTTGTCAAAATGACAGAAGCTGTGGATTCACAATAGAATCTTTGCCCTTTTTGGACATGAGTGTAACTTCCTAATGTACCTACATAAGGTGGATCTTACATTGCAAAGATGCAACCCAGCTTTTTCTCATCTGCCTCCCTGAAGATACCTCTAAGGAACTGCCCTTAGAAAGGGCAACACAGGTAATCCTTAGTTAAGGGTCACAATTGGGACCAGCACACCATCACTAAGCGAAACATCGTGTGATTGCATTGGACATTAAACCTCACTTCCACCAAGATCATTAAGAGAATCACCCATAGCTGTTAAACGAGACAACACATACTTGTGAATTATGATTTTTACTGAAATTTGTCCATTGACTCTGCTTTTCAGAAACCAGCTATGCAATCACATGACTGCGAGACACTGCAATGATTGTAAACAGCCCTGGTTGCAAAGTGCCTGAATCTTGATCATGTAATTGCAGGGATGCGTGGTGGCACAGTGGTTAGAATGCAGTATTGCAGACAAACACTGCCCATAGTCAGGAATTCGATCCTGAACAGTTCAAGGTTGACTCAGCCTCCCATCCTTCCAAGGTCAGTAAAATGAGGACCCAGATTCTTGGGGACAATATGCTGACTCTGTAAACCACTCAGAGTGTGCTGTAAAGCACTACATAAGTGCTATTGCTATGCTGTGATGGTTGTGTGAGGACCAGTTGTGAAGTTACTTTTTGCATGCCACCATAACTTTAAATGGTAGTAAATAGGACACTTGATAAGTAAGGAATACCTGTATATTGATGCAAACAGCCCCCACAGGTTAGGTAAATGGGGAGGCTGCAAAAAAAAATATTACTAAAAGAAAACAAAATACTTCCATCACTAAGCAGGCACTCCACAGAGGAGATGGACATGGGGTATAGAAAGAGAAAAACAGAGTGGATTGTCATTATAACTTCAGGATCAAGGCTATGGATTTTGGATGGCTTATCAGGTAAAGGCCTGGGCTATAGAGCGTGCTAGAAAGTCTGTCCCCATTTAACAGATTTCAGGTGTAACTAATAGTGAAAAACAAATGCAAAGCTGTCAGCTCTTTAAATTGGGCCTGTTCTCTGTATGCCACAGATTAATGAAACATCTGCAAGAAAACATGCAAGTTTAGAGAGCACCAAGGATCCCTCATTTTAATCCTGAGCTACTAATATTCTCCTTTATTGATATGAGAAGTAAGGAGGAATTAAGTTTTTTAACATTGCCTTTCATTTAAATGAATAATCCTCAGGGCAAGTAGAAATTTAGCACATCATGGAATGGTTAAAAACCTCTTCCCTTGATCTATTCACTGGAAATGCATATTTTAAACAGAAAAAACAATCTCTCCTGGTCAGTGTGAAGAGCTGGACCTAATTGTCCTTGGGATTCTTTCATCTCTTAAACTGCACTTGAAGGCTAGGTCTTTTGCAGCAGAGGGGATTGGGTTTTGATGATTCTTGAGCAACTGGGTCAATTTTTTGAAGTTGTTCTCTTTATAATACAATTTCATAACTAATCCCCCCCTCTTTAATTTTCAGCTGATAGAAGGGTTAAATGAAAAATAGTGCCTCCATCTCCATAACTTGTTTAAATATGGATATAATAATAAATGAAACAGAAAAATAACTCTTGAAACAAGCCCTTTCAATACTTGATTTTTTTCCTCCATATATCCACCGTTTATGCCGTTTCCTTCTATCACTGATGATGCTACCTAGTTGGGTAATGAAACATCTGCAAGAAAACAACCAAGCTCAGAGAGCATCACAATCAAGTTAGCTACACATTCCTGCCATTGAAAGACAACCTTCTTAAAGCCATCATGAAAGAATTCCACACTTTGTCTCTTCCACCAGGTCTTTTATCTCTTCATTTGAGTGAAGGAAATGCCTATAAAGATGGTTTTAAAAAAATGGGGAAAGGAAGAAGTTACAAGGTGCCAGGTTTGGTGGATGGGTAATGCAGATACAACTTTGTAAGTGCCTCTTGAGTGACTTATGAAGTGTGAGGTTAAGTATGCTGCAGCACAAATTCCTTCTATACTTCCAAACTTTACTTAATCCTAGTTTCAAAGTTTTGAGTGTTCTTTGTTGATAGTAGTTTGGGGTTAAAAAAAAACCCCTATGTGAATAAAACCATCTGCATCCCCCAAAAGTTGTAACCTTGTTTTCCTTCCATTGTCTGGTTTTTTTCCCCCTACAGGCGAAGCTTTCTGATGATATTCCATGAACTGACACTTTGTGTTGAGTCCCCGTTTTGTTAGCTATCATAATTCTGCTGTGAAGAAATTCTTCATTCTCATAGCTTATGTGGCGGAATCTGGTGCTGGGATATAAGAGGGAAGGGTTTCTTCCCAAGGGAGCTAAGAGGAAGATGAGTCTTAAGTCCTTAGTTTGCGGAAAAAGGCCCAGAAGTAATCGTCCTTAAATTTTCACAGGATTTATTTCATACTTATTTAGAGCGTGATTGAGGATTCCTGTCTATGGGCAAACAGCAATGAAGAAACTACTCTGAGCAATTCCACCTTGTTGTTCTTAGTTCCTTGTGTCTAACAGCATAACAACTTCTTGCAAATTTCAATTTTTTAAGGTTTCAACTGTCATGGCATGTAAGGGACCCATCCTGCACAAACCTTTTGATTTTGATGAGCATCAAGCCAGTAGTTTCACTTTTAGTCATTGCCTTTTATCAGTTCATCAGCTTTTCTTATGAAACTCATTGATTGTTCTTTCTGGATTCATCATCTATACAAGTACAGCAGTACGTATCATTTCATATCAACACAACAATCAGGATAAACATTCTGCATTTAGGGCTGAATTTCAATTGGAGGAACTCTTTCAGCAATCAAAATTTCAATCGTGGTACTTAAAGTACGCTGGTGACTGACTGCAGGCTTCCGTTGCACAAACCCAATCTTTTCCAATAACAACTTCAGATCAACCGAAAGAACAAATGCTAAAGAACACATACAAACTTCTAGTGCATTACTATTGCCACGTTTTGGCAATTTATAACACTGAAAGCACTTTTCATTCAATTATCATATCGCACCGTAATCACAGGAATGATATGTATATTTTTCACCTCTTAATTAAATGTAATTACACACACACTTTTTCTTCTAGCATGATATAATGCTGTTTTTTGAAAAGGTAAACAGGAAAATGCAGAGCCCTCCTGCCCTCAGTCCTTCATCTAGGTTCCCCATGTGCCTCTTGCACTAGTAGAATAAAGCTATTCACTGCTACTCGAGTCAGCTCATTTCCACTGCCTAACGCAATTAGCTCAGTGCATTAAACTATAATACAGGTGCTCATGGATTGGCAAGATCTGGGGACCCATACATTTTGTTTAATAGACCAATGGCCAGGGTAACTAAGGCTTGTTCAACAGAACTGTGTTTGTAACACAGTTACAAACAGTGGCACAGCACACTGTGTAACTAGTTCATATTCACACAGTTGCTTTGCCCTGTTTCTCTCAGAGGCACAGGAATTCATGCTGCCCTATATCTTTTTCCCCCAGGGAATATCTCCACAGTATCTGAGCTGCAGAAATATCAAAGGCTGATCATAACTGTTTTATTGCACAGGGACAATCAGGCAATGATAAGAGTACTGATAGTGGATAAAAATATAATAAGCCATTAAAAGTTAAGACAACACTCAGTCAACGATGTCCAGACAGATGTGCCCAGGAAATCCAGAGATATCAATGTAGGTTTTGTATGTGTCTGAATCCCCCTTTTTTTTTAAAATCACAGTAATGAATTGTGTGAAAAATCATAGATTTTCTGTTCGTAACAAGTTGAAATCCATGTAACAGTTATGGCAGGCTGAAAGGGAATAATTCTGCAATCTCTTTGACCTTGTCCAGTGCAATCTTTTATATGCCTACCTGGAATTCAATTTTTGTTGTGGTAAATGGGGTTGTGCCAAGCACAGTAATAGGAGTTCCATGATGATCATCTGTGCAGCCCAAATTCTGGCAATTGGTGGCAGTCAGAAAGAAAAGAGGCAAGTTATTTTTCTTCATTTTTCTCTTTTTTTTGTGCCTGCCCTTCACACAGCATTCCTATTGTGGGCAACCTATGAAAAAGAATTAATAAAGTGAAGAAACTGTAAACATGTCAGGTGTTTAGGTTCACACTATCCCGCATTTCATGAATTCAGCAGATATTGCCAAGGTTTTGATGGTTTCATCTTGAGATCTTACAAGAGTTGGTGCAACAGGGCCAAATTCTAATAGGCTTTCATGCTAAGTTTCAGATTATCAGATTTGCACTATTTCAATACAGTCAGTACATTTATATTATTGTAATTTTAACTTTGGGTGCACTGTTGATGGCAATTGAGGGGAGGAGGAAAGATACTTGGTCTTCGCAGGCACTGTATTGCTGCTTCCCAACTCGGTTTGCTGACATATATGTTCACGAATGGAAGAAAGGAGAAGGATATGATCCACAGTGATTTTTAATATTTATTTTTTTTTGATTTTATTTATATGCCGCCCTTCTCCGGAGACTCAGGGCGGCTTACAATGCGTTAAGCAATAGCC
>JANHZT010005257.1:8537-19511 GCA_032468215.1 Stegonotus admiraltiensis
GACTATCATTAAGTGTTGTACCTTATGATTCTTAATTAATGTATCTTTTCTTTTTATGTACACTGAGAGCATATGCAGCAAAGACAAATCCCTTGTGTGTCCAATCACACTTGGCCAGTAAAAAATTCTATTCTATATGAATGCAGCTTCATGCACTCATGTTCCCATAAGTCCATCCTGGTTGTGAGAATGTTTAATATCTGAATGGTTTGAAACTTCAGTAATTGAGACAGTGCCTCGCCCTTGAACCTAGGCATGCATGTAAATGCAAGGAAGGCAAGCAATGAAGCATGCATCATAATACCATGCTGTAAGCTCCATTCCTTAAATATCTCCATGCAACATCCTTTTTTTTTCTTTCCTCTGTAATAAATATATATTCTCTTTAATAAAATGTTAACAAAATGAAGTTAATAATACTAAGAGTAAATAAATACTGTTGCATTGTAGATTAATAAAATGAAAGGTTACAGGAAAAATCAGTCTAATTCATATTCATTGATATATAAATGAATTAACATCTTTGTCACAATGAACAAATGGAGTGTATTGTTCCATTTATTATTATTTAGATACTTTGGGAGTGTGTATAACAGACAAATTCAAAGATGTTAAAGGATAAATTAAGTTGTATAAAATATTCATAAAATGTGTCAGGTAAAATCCCAATGCTACAGTTACAGAATATATATTCATTTATATTCACTATTAATACTATTTTATGTGCTAAAATAGAGTGGTTAAGAAGAGAATAAGAAAATTCTATTAGTCTCCTTGTGTAATAGCAATAGAACTTAGACTTATATACAACTTCATGGCGTTTTACAACCCTCTCTAAGCAGTTTACAGAGTCAGCAGATTGCCCCCAACAATCTGGGTCCACATTTTACTGACCTCGGAAGGATGGAAGGCTGCATCAACCATGAGCCTGGTGAAAATCAAACTGCTGGCAGTCAGCAAAATTAGCCTGCAATACTGCTTTCTAACCACTACACCACCATGTCTCTTTGTTTAATGACCATGGCAATATGTTTTATGAGCTGAAAAACATGACATTCTTTTGCAATCCATCATTTTTTAATATTTTTAAAATTCAGTTTAGATGCAAATTTCCTTGATAGTATTCTTCCTTGCCATGTTTTGTAAAAAAAAAAAAAGACTAATCCAAATTATGACAAACAATGTGTAGCGACAGTCCCTTGCTACAAAGCAGGTGTTGAATTCTCTATCTAGTACTGTGTCATAATTATTTTAACCCATGCCCGTGTTTGAAAAAGCCACAAATTTTGATATTTTGATAAATTCCAAATAATGAGATATAGCTGAGAAAGGACATATGTGTCTTTGTAGAAAATAATAGGACACGACTAAGCCAAATGGGTTAATTTTCTAACTCTTGAATTACAGGACGATTATAAAAAATTAAATATTTATTACTTATTTTAAAACTTATTTTAAAATTGGAGTTTTACTGTTTGTTAATGTAATGTCGAGCTCATTATACCTAAGGTCATCGAAATAACTAATAACAATTTCATTGACATAATATAAAGAAAGGTTACTGGTTTAGAAACCATAGATAACTCTTCCAGATATTGTAACAATTATGGAACTGAAGAGCAGCATCTTCATTGGATCAAATAACCAATGTTTGAGTATATTGGCAAGAAGTACTATGATATTTGTGATTTATCTCAAACTTACAAGAAGGGAGAGGAGGGGAGAAGAAGGGGAGGGGAGGGGAGAGGATATTTCTGATGCCAGTTCCCAAGTAAAGTCAATAAGGAAACTAGCATGAATTTGGAAGTTGCTTGTGGTGCTTTTTTGCTTGCCTGGGATCATTCTATTTCTCTGTATGAGTAAGGAAATATCTCTAAAAGGATGACTCATTGGGTCATGGATTGTCTTGTAGGTTGGTAAACATATCAAAACACAATAATAAGAATGAACACATAGGATTAAAAAAAGGTTTGGAGATCTATTTATTTATATCATCTAGATATTTATCATTTTTCTTCTATCTATCATCAATCATTTACCTATCATATCTGTCTGTCTGTCTATATCTATCTATCTATTTATTTATCTATCTATCTATCAACTATCTCTAATGTATATCTTTTTATAGTTACAAATATTTAAAGCCAACAAAGGCGTTCAAAAATTAAAAGATCGATAATAGCAGTAAGACAAACACAAAACTATAAAACCATAACTATTGAGTGTGACTTGTCTCTTACCGGCAGCCCTTCTAAAATTTTTCAGTCTACTTCATGAGATTCTATTAAACGCATTCTACTATTCCATACTATTAAGTTGTTAAAGGGGAAAAATAACATGTTTAGCAGGTTCATACTCAATAGATAAAAGACGTTCTACTGAAAGCCTACATTACATAAATGTTTATTCAGCTACTGATTTCCAACTCAGTGATCGGTTATCTGCTACGGGTAATAAACCTTTTAAGAAAAATTGGCTCTTATCTAAATGCATTAACCTTTCCTAGGTTCAGAAAAGATATTTTTAGAGCTTGGTGAAATGTTTTCCCTTGTTTACTTTGGTGAAGTAGATCTTCTCTAATCCCATGAGCTGAATTTTTATCTCTCTCATAGCTGAAGCAACAGTCTCCCCATAATTGAGGGTGTCCTAGGTATCTAATCCCTGAAGGAGAATCTGAGATTACTTAGCATCAAGCTGTTCTCCAGCTTGGCTAAGCACGGTATGCAAGAACTTTAGTATTGAAGTGTTTGTGAAGTAAATAATTCCATCTAGTAACAGGGACAGGACAATTGAGACAGAAGATAAATTAAAAGGGCTTGAGTATGGAATAACAAAAGGCTCTTAGTGTGGAACATTGTGGTTTAAAAGCATTCTGACTGCAAACAAAATCCATAAAGAATTAGCAGAATATATGCCCAGGTAATCAGTACTGTAAGGAATTACAACCAAAATAAAAACCTGTTTGCCACTCCGTTGTGGCAAATATAATTTATACCAATAAATCAACAGTTTCCTGGCAGGGGACTTTTTTTATAGCACAGCCAGGATTACATCTTGTCACTCAAGCCCATAACTGACACCGGTCAAATAGCTATCTAAAAGTGATGAGCCAGTGACAAAGAGACTCAGCTCCCAATAGCATAGTCATTTTACTGACACCTTTTTCCACATCTTCATTCTCCTCTTCCTATTTTTAAAAATTAATTTACAGGGATGGGTGGATAGATACTATCAGTGCCTAGTGACTGAGAATTGTAGATTTCTTTTTTTACTTGGAAACCATTTTTTAATCTTCTTACAAATAAAACGTTATTTCTTCCCACATGCCTGAAATATCAGCAGTGAAAAACAGTGCATTTCATTTTATTTCTATTGCTATAAGGATGGCATTATTTAAATGAGTTTAAAATGTAGAACTGCACGTGTGTACTTGTTTATATATAGTATATTAAGATAGAAGAAGCGGTTGTGAAGTAGGAAATGGGAAAGGAAGGTGAAGAATATGAATGTAATATAATATATAATTAATGTAAAGATAAGAAAGGGCCACCTAGATCTATGAAGGTGAGAGTCAAAATTTACTAAGTGTACCAATGAATCATAAATATTTACACATATTTGGAGGGTGTTCCTTCCAAAGTGCATAGCGAAATGTCTATGGAGATTCTTAGTCATCCAGGTCATAGTTGTGCTATGGAAGCTTCTTGGATGAGAAGCGAAACTTCTTCAAAGAAAAAACAGAAAGTCCAGTTGCCTCTTGAAACAGCATCTTTGGGACAACCATGACCTGGATGACTGAGAATCTTCAGAGACATTTACACACATATAAAACCATAGTAGGTTGAAATTTTCAGGGTTTTTCCTCTGTTGAAAAAACATTTACCAAAGTTATTGGATCTGATTTATGGCATGCCGCTTAGTTACTCAGATATTCAAAGTGGTGGACAAATTTATATTGTAAATGATACCTGAATGTACTTTGGAAAGATGGACATCATTGACTTGATTGTATCTTCTGGTGACTACTTTTAAACATCCATCGTTTTCTTGGCAACATACCTGAATTGTTCATCATTGCAGCTTTTCAGTATATATATATCGGTCTTGTAGTTTAGCCTAGACCCTGAAATTCTCTGCTGATCTCTGAGCTAAGTACTAATTAAGCCTGACTTCACTTAGCTTTTATGCACAGACAACATCAGCCAGGTACTGCCATCTGCTGCAATTAAATATGTCTACAAAATAGCAATTCAATCATTTTAAACAGTAGATCATCTTTCATGGATTGATAGAAGGGCAATTGTGTAAGTTATGGGAAGTAAATACATGAATAAAACATTTGGAGATGTGAGCACATCTGAGTCAGCTTTCAGAGGTACTTGACTGAACAAAATGTACTTTGGTACAAACTGAAATATTTGTACTTACTGGGCTAGTGTCAGAAAGCAAGCAGTGATTAGGCACTATGGTGATTTATTTATCAAGCACTAGTAAAACCACTTGCAACAACTTTTTGAATTGCTGTATTAATTGCAAAGTCCAGAATGTCTTTTCCATGACAGCCATGCAGTCAATCCATTTTATGGCATAATGTTATCGTTTTCTCACATTATAGTTCTATTTCATGAATTACATCACTAGAAGCTGAAATCAGTAGCTAAAGAAATGTAATCTTTCACTTTAAAACTTAAAGGTTTTTAGAAGATTCACATGCAGTGCTAAAGAAAGCACAAAATAAAGAAATTTTACAGATGCAATGTGCCTTAAGCAAAATAATAATAATAAATAAGTAGACTTATTTCTATCAACAGAGAAAAGTGTGAAGAAATCAGGATGAAGTACAGGTGTACCAATCAGACTATCAACAATTCCAATGAAGATGGTTAAAAACAAGGCTCCAAAATAAACATCAGATGGAAAAAATGATAAATGAGTGAAGAGCCTAAAAAATAATAATAAAAAGCTTAGCTTGATCCCATGAACCTGTTTGCTATAATAACACATTATAATGTTCCTTGCGAGCACTTGAGATTTATGTGACTTCCTCAGGATGAGTTTAAATAGTTGGGAGGAAAAAGTGATCTGACATCTTTATATCAGTACAGGCAAATGAGAGCTGAATTTTCTCTTTGTATCCACTTTTCACTCAAGCTCTTTGAAATCATGTACATTTCTCCCATCTAGCACCAATTCCAGAAAGATTGAGGAGAAAACTGCCTGGCTTTTCATAGGAGGCTGTAAGGCCAGAAGGTGAATAGGACTTCACACCTCGGTCTTCTATCACTACAGATCTCAAACTCTCATTGTCTGCTTTATGGGATAATAGGACAGACATGAAAAACCGTGTGTGGCTGTCCCAATGGTTTTCTCAAAAAAGGTGTCTTGAAAGTTCTGTTTCTGTTGAAATCCATCTTCCACAGTTTTTCATCTCCTGCAAAAGACACTTCAGGTTGTTCTCTTTTCGAAGAAATGTTGAGATTTAGTTTGAAGGAAATGGCTTTCGAGCTTACACTAGGGAGAGAGAAACGGACTGCGTTATTGTTGCTGGCAAATTAAGCATGCCACAACCATGATGGATTAATTGATGGGCTCAGTCTGTCTTGGTATATTGCAAGACATGCAGGCTGGGCCATATTTCTAGAAAGTAGCAGTAATATTGTGTTTTTTGTACAGACAGTTTGTAGAGAATGCTGCTTTTTTTCCTTCCTATTTCACAGTTTCCTACTATCGTGCCACCATTATGTTTTTTGTCCTTTCTGATTTTATATATTTATATAAAACACATGCACACCAGTGGTGGGTTGCTCCCAGTTCGCACCGGTTTGCAAGAACCAGTAGTAAAAATTTGTAGTAGTTTGGAGAACTGGTAATAACATTGGCTGGCCATGCCCCCGAAATGGTCCCCAGCCCTGTCACCGCTCACTTACTCCACCTACCTCATCAGAGGCTTTTTTTGTTGTTTACTTTTAAAAGCATTTTTTTCTACAACCTCTTCGGCTAAAAAAATGCTTTTAAAAGGGAAAAAAAAGCCTCTGATGATCACGTGGCTCAGCTGGGATCATCAGAGGCTTTTAAAAGCATTTTTTCTACAACCTCTTCAGCCAAAGAGGTTGTAGGGAAAAAATGCCTTTAAAAGCCTCTGGTGATACCAGCTGAGTTGCTTGATCATCAGAGGCTTTTCAAAGCAATTTTTTTCTGCAACCTCTTAAGGTTGTAGAAAAAATGCTTTTAAAAGTAAAAAAAAAAAGTTGGCCATGCCCACTCAGTCACATTACCCCCACCAAGCCATGCCCACAAAATAAGCCATGCCCACAGAACTAGTAGTAAAAAAATTTAGAACTCACCCCTGATGCACACATGTATAAACAGATGACTTGTCTTGGAATTGAATTGAGAGTATGGTAATTTAAAAAACAGCAAACTTCAGAAAACATAGTTGTACCCAGGCAAGTGATAAACCATGATGCAAATTCTTACAAGAGAAGTCTCATCCATACTAAAATAAACATCAGAATACTTAGATACATATAAATACACACACATGCATACAAACAATGTGCAGCAATTTTAATATTTGAATTTGAAAAAAAATATGTTTAAAATGATCTATTGTTATTAATCAATTAAATTCATTGGTTGGGCCACCTCACTGCGAGATGACTCTTGATCTCTTGTCCATTGTATAGATGGGTATGGTTTAAAATGTAAAATAAAAGTTTATCACAGCATTACTGTAAACCTAATGTACAATTAGTGTATGAATAACTAGTAGAAGTCCCCTGGCTCTTCAATTCTTCAATTAAATGCCAAGGGGAAACAAAATGAAATGCCACCTTCCACTGAATGTGTTCAGATGAGGAAGTGTGGATAGGCAGAGCTTTCTGAGATTGATGAAGATATGGCTAAGTGAAAACAAAAGACCACCATGAAAGGATCAGGCCTAAAACTTCCACTCAGAGAAATTGTAAAGCTGAACACAAACATCCTGCGGGTAAGTAAAAAGAGGGTTTTTTTTTATTTTTTTTAAAGGAAGCCTATTTCAGCATAGTTTTACATGAGTTCATCTTCCCTTTGGCCATTCTTTAGGAGTTATCAGCCCACTACATAGCTACAAATAATTCACTTTTTATCATCTTAACAATCAACCAGCCTTCAGTTCATTAAACAAGTTTTTGATCCTTCGTAATAAGCACTCTCCCTTTACAATAGGCTCTTTATACCAGATTTTTAATGGCATAGATTCAGATGCAGCAACTGATAATCATGGGTTTAGCAAGGACAAAGGGTCCATTTTTAATGTAAACTCTGTGAGATGCAATTTTATCTGAACTAGAAGACAGACACTTTCAATTTTTTAAGGCACAGCAGAGACTGAGTCACATGACAACTATGTACCATTTCCTAATTTGTGATGGTTTTTTCCTAAGAAAATTCTTTCTCAGAGTGTAGAAGGTCTCATTCTGAATCTGATAACCACAGAGCAGCTGCTGTTTACAATGCTTTAAAGAGATTATCTCCAACTGATCTTCTTTCTCCACAGAAGCACTGCTGGGGGTAAACTTGGCAATGCCATTGGAGAATAATAATGTAAAACAAACATCACAATCATATAATGAATCCATTAAAAAGAACGTTGATTGTATCCTTATTTAGTGATAAGCAACAATTTCTTTTTAATGGAAAAGAATTCAGTATTAAACAGAGAGGCACTGATTAGTCAAGCATACTGCCCAAAATGGAATTGTTTCCTTTGTCAATAATTATGTGTACTAAAACAAGCCTCTATGTAAAAAGGAAAGCAAGAGAGGTGGAGAGAGCACAGGAAATGTGATCTCTGGCAACTTTCCAACTCGTTCCCCCAACTACTCACACTTAACTAATAATGGCTTTGAGATGTTGCCTTGTTTTATTTTCTGGAAACTGGAATGAAAATTCAATAATCAAGCTCACCAGTGAAACAGTCTAATGGTACCATCTTTAATGGATGGAGGTCTTCATGGTGCATCAGACTTGTAGTCCCAGTTTAAGTGTACTATTTTAATCATGATCAGAGTCAGTGGTTAGAGTGCAGTATTGCAGGCTACTTCTGCTGCCTGCCGGCTGCCTGCAATTTGGCAGTTCAAATCTCACCAGGCTCAAGCCTTCCATCCATCCCAGGTGGGTAAAATGAAGACCCAGATAGTTGGGGGCAATATGCTGACTCTGTAAACCGTTTAGAGAGAGCTGTAAAGCACTGTGAAGCGGTATATAAATGCTATCGCTATTGCTATGATGTAATTGAGATGCTACCTTCTGGATTTCTATCATCAGAGTTCATTTCTATGGGATGAGCAACATGAGGCCCATCATGGATATCCTACCTGAATTAATAGAAATTCTTGTTGAGCTGTTCTGTTTGCTTAAATTTCTGGAACTAAAGTATCATCAAGAAAAACACTCTTGCTTCCAATGTCTCATTTGTTTAAAGATGTCAAACTTAATAAATTTGAATTCCACATCCACACTTGTCTGTTTCTAGCAGTCACTTAGTTGGATAATGAATCATGCAACATTTTGCTCAAATGCTCTTCTGATATGAAAATCAAAATTAGGAGCAGGTATGCACATACCACATAAAATAGATATGTCCTGTAAGGCCACCTGATTGGCGGCAGATATACCAGAGACTATCATTGCTAATACTTTCATTCTCTCACACAGGAAATTCTCGATGAAGGTATGTGAAGAATAAAAAGCTGCATTTCAATTCCTTACATGTGATAAAAAGTTGAGTTAGGAAACAGGGAGTCTGCGGAATTCTAATGTCTGTGAAATCTAGATACATTCTCCACTCCATTCTTTCCTTCCCTTGAGTTCAGCTACAGGAACTTATGAAGGCAGCCCTAAGGCAGAGGTGGGTTTCAGTGGGTTCTGACCAGTTTTGGAGAACCAGTAGTGGAAATTTTGAGTAGTTCGGAGAACCGATACTAAAAATTCTGACTGGCCCCACCCCCATCTATTCTCTGCCTCCCAAGTCCCAGCTGATTGTGAGGAAATGGGGATTTTGCAATATCCTTCCCCTAGAGCGGGGTGGGAATGGAGATATCCTTCCCCTGCCATGTCCACCAAGCCACGCCCACAGAACCGGTAGTAAAAAATTTTGAAACCCACCACTGCCCTAAAGTATGTCTTTTTGAGGAACAATCTTATGGACTGCTGAAGGATGCAACTGTTCTGTGATCAAAAAAACCTGTTGGCTTCTTAGGACAGAAGCCAGTGTAAAAAGAAAGACTGCAAAGAAAAGCAACAAAGATGATTAGGGAGCGGGAGGCTAAAACATAGATGAACGGTTGCAGGAACTGGATATGTCTACTCTAATGAAGAGATGATCTAGAGGTGACATAATAGCAGTCTTCCAGTACTTGAGAGGCTGTCACAGAGAAGAGGGGGTCAACTATTCTCCAAAGGACTTGAGGGCAAGATAAGAAGTAATGGATGGAAACTTAACAAGGACATATCCAATCCAGAGCTAAGAAAAAAAAATCCTGACAGTGAGAACAATTAATTAGGGGAACAACTTGTCTCCAGAGGTTGTGCTGGGAAGTTTTTAAGAAGAGATTGGACCGCAAATTGTCAGGAAAGGTATAAGATCTGCTACTTGAGCAGGGGTCAGACTACAAAGTATTCCTTACAACTCTATTATTCTGCAAGAGAATCTGTTCCTGCTGCTACTCCTGCTAAATAGATTACCTGCCTGATCTTCTCAGTATGCTCCCAGCCTCCTTCCTCAACTCCACTGCCAATCCTGTTCCTATTGCCCACTAGCTTTCCCCCTACCCCATCCCAGAACTCATGTGAAGCATGTTCATAAGAATATGCATTTTTTTTCTTTACAGAAAGTAGAGGCTAATTTATGGATTGCTTCCCAAATAGCAACTAAGTCCTTTATTTTGGGTTGCTGTCTAAATGAAAGTGTATCCAAAATTTAATGGACATTAAACTTCAAAATTCAAGGTTTTGAATTTTAAACCTAAGTCTGTTAATCCAAGGCTTACTGCAGCTCCTTATTTTGATTTTTTAAATTTTGTTTTTGTCTGATGAGTTTGGTTGGAAGGGAAATGAATTTTTAGTATATAGTTAAAATATAGTTTAAAAATCTCATTAAGGGATACATATGTAACCAACACCAATCATAGCTACTGTATCACCACTGAAAACCAGAAAATATTCCAAAACAGAATTTAATCAATCCAAAACTTGTCCATCTTGAAATCACAGCTGATTTTTATTTCTGCTATTATTTCCATCTTGAATTTATAACTGATTTTAATTCAGCCATTTGTCCTGTAGAGAAATCATCTTATCTAAGTGGGGCTACAAAGAAGAGATAATAGCAAGAGACATTTTTGGAGGAGAGATTGCAAATTGGAAAGAAAGATTTATTTGAAAATACATTCATGCATTGAATCTTTCCTGTGTACTCGTGATTTCTTTCTCTGTTTTTGGTGTAATTTCATGGCTTGTTTTCCTTTGAGAGAAGCAACATTTGAAAAAAGAAGAAGAAAGAAACTCTTATCAGTTATCATAGGATGGTTGCTGATCTATGTAATGACTTAGAAAATATTACAGTCTATGAGGGTATGTTAAGTGCTTTCTGCTCATCTGCCATTGTGACAAAGCTTTCCCTTCCCATTTCCTCGGCTGGAAATAATGTAATAATAACTATTATATATCTGATAAAAAGTTTTAAGAGCTTTGGAAAGCATAAAACAATTCTACAGGGGTCGTGGTGTCCAAGGGGGTGGAGGACAATTCTATTTCCACGGTAGGTGGGAGGGGCAGATATGACGGGAGCAGGGGGCCATATCCTGTATTGGGAGCGCACATCCGTTGTTTATTAACGGTAGCTCGCTCCGGTCCCTATTGCTCTTCTTGCATCCCGGGCTGTCCGGGCTCTCAGGGCCCGGGTCTGCGGCTGGTGCTGTGCAACGCCAG
>JANHZT010005257.1:45512-58292 GCA_032468215.1 Stegonotus admiraltiensis
TTGTTACTACCGGTTCTGTGGGTGTGGCTTGGTGGGGGGTAATGTGACTGGGTGGGCGTGGCCAACTTTTTTTTTTTTTACTTTTAAAACTATTTTTTCTACAACCTCTTCGGCTGAGGAGGTTGTAAAAAAATGTTTTCAAAAGCCTCTGACAATCAGGCAACTCAGCTGGGATCATCAGAGCCTTTTAAAAGCATTTTTCTACAACCTCTTCAGCCGAAGAGGTTGTTTTAAAAATGCTTTTAAAAGCCTCTGGCGATCCCAGCTGTGCTGTGCGATCATCAGAGGCTTTTTTTTTTCTTTTAAAAGCATTTTTTTTGGCCGAATAGTTGTAGAAAAATGCTTTTTTTTAAAAAAAAAGCCTCTGATGATTGTGCAGCTCAGTTGGGCAGGGGGTTAGGCAGGGATGTTTGCTACCGGTTCTCTGAACCACCTGCTGCCATCGCTACCGGATCAAGTGATCCAGTCCGAATCGGGAGCATTTCACCCCTGCCTGAACAGGTCATCAAAAATTCAAAACCGATTCCAGTGGAATTGGTTCACATGCTTTGTAGTTGTTATTATTGTTGTATCTCTATTTTATTTTAGTCAAATACTTATTTTAATAAGTTTTACAGACAGAAATGACAAAATAAAAATAAGGAAACAAGTATACGAAGTAAAAGCTACAAAAGCAAAGAAAAAAGAGGAATAAAGGGAAAGCTTCCATATATGTCAGATATGTCAAACAGATTTCTAAATCTACCTGAGGGAAAGAGTAGTTAATGATTTTCTAACGTTCCAAAATGTGTTTAAAATCTATGCCACAGGAAAAAAACTCACTGAGTCATTTTTTGATGAATAGATAAAGTTGCCATTTAAAAAATAAGTAAGTCATTTTATTTGCCAGTCAAGAAATGCAGTGAAATTGTTGGGATAGAGAGGTACAAATAATCCTGCCAGGCACTGTGAATTGTCCTTCAA
The DNA here is from genome assembly GCA_032468215.1 of Stegonotus admiraltiensis. Lineage (NCBI taxonomy): Eukaryota > Metazoa > Chordata > Lepidosauria > Squamata > Colubridae > Stegonotus > Stegonotus admiraltiensis. Next base: position 46,476 of record JANHZT010005257.1, read on the forward strand.
ATGCATTCTGTTTTGTGTTTGCTGCAAAACACAATTAGTCTTGACAACAGATTGGGTTAAATTCATTTGGGGAAAATGATGGCATTTCAGATTTGCTTTCATTTTTAATGCCAGTTTACCCGAAATGTGTGTTTGGCCTCTGCTGATTTGCATGATTGTGGATAGAACTGTAAAATGTGGTATCTGCACAGTTTTGTGGTTCAGTGACAAGAACAGATGAAGGAAGTGAACAGGGCAGTTAAACAGGTTTCAAACAGACCAGGTGGCAATCCTACTATAAAAATATTTTTCTTATCTCTCCCGTATGTGACTGATTGCAGCAACCAACAACTAACCCCTCTGTAATTAAAGAGGGGGTGGGGGAAGCAAGTACATGAGCAGAAGGGCAAACGAATCACATTATCCAAACATATTAAAAGTATTTCATTCTTTGTATATGTTAATTGGAGATAAACTTTGAGTGCGAGTGTAGAGACAAGCATCTTTGTTTCATTAAATGATGATTGAAAGTGCTGCCTTTCTCTGGGAAAAAAAAAAGAACCTTCAATCCCGCAGGTTAAGATTCTGCAGCTAAACCCAGGGTTATGTCTGTTATGAGTTCTAATAATGCACTTCTGCATTAATTGTACAGGGGCTCTTCTTTGCATGGTGAGGCTGTGGAGGTGGTACAATTATCTTTCTTGAACTTTCTTGTCCACCTCCTACCCCCTTTTGCATATATCAGGAGGCACATCTGCATTGTTGCAGGAGCATGGAGCAAGCATCTCTGTACACATGCTCCTCTCAGTGCATGAAGAACGCAAGGATAAAGATAGGTTCACAAGAACGTGATGGCACAAGGGGTCCTATTCTCTCAGTGCAATTGTTAATAGCACAACGATGGCATCTATCTGGAGCTTCTTTAACAACAAACAGAGTAGAAATGATAAAAAGTTAGTACAGATCCTTGACTTACGGCCACAATTGAGCCCAATATTATGTTGTTAAGTGAGTTTTGCCCCATTTTATGCCCTTTCTTGCCACAGTTGTTAAGTGAGTCACCACAATTGATACGTTAGCAACCTGGTTGTTAAGTGCATCTGGCTTCCCCGTTGACTTTGCTGGTCAGAAGGTCGCAAAACATGACCCTGGGATGCAGCAAAGGTCATAAATATGAACCAGTTGCCAAGCACCTGATCATGGGGATGCTACAAAGGTCATAACTATGAAAAGCAGTCATTTTTCAGTGCCATTGTAACTTTGAACGGTCACCAAATGAACTGTTGTACGTTGAGGACTACCTGTATTATACTATAACTAGTAAAAAAGGTGGAATGTAACCCTTTCTCCAAGTTCCAGGAAAATGGTAAAATTTCATAGCCTCACTGTGTAGTGAGAAAACTGAATTTATTTGATATAACCAGAGAAAGCTTCCCAAATCTTAACTTGGACACAATTCTAAAACATGGTTCAGCTTTATTAACTCTTGTCTATAACTCCTTAAGGGACGTGGTGGCTCAGCGGCTAAGATGCTGAGCTTGTCGATCGAAAGGTCAGCAGTTCAAATCCCTAGTGGTGCGTAATGGGGTGAGCTCCCGTTACTTATCCCAGCTTCTGCCAATCTAGCAGTTCAAAAGCACGTAAAAAATGCATGTAGAAAAATAGGGACCACCTTTGGTAGGAAGGTAACAACGTTCCGTGTGCCTTTGGCATTTAGTCATGTCGGCCACATGACCACAGAGACATCTTCAGACGGCGTTGGCTCTTCAGCTTTGAAACAGAGTAGGGAACGACTAGCACATACATGCAAGGGGAACCTTTACCTTTACCTTTATAACTCCTTATGCTTAGCATTTGTTTTGAATCAAAATCGATCTTGCTTTTCTTGTGGCTCATTAATACGAATTCATAAAGCTATTATAAATTGGACAATGTTCAGTTTGGACTCCAGCCCTAGCTAACTTTACACTGGATGCAAAGTACATTATGTCATTTTCAAACATCCTAATAAATTATAGTTAGTGTTGAAAATGCTTGTTCAATCAATATTTGGAACCATTGAACCTTGAATCCACATTTGCAAGAAAGGAAATGCACGAAGAAAGACTGAAATATTTTTAATGGCTAAGAACTGCGTTTAAAGGCTTTGAGATACAAGGAGCTCAGAAAATTATATGGATGGATATGATGTTTTTTGATTGAGGTATGATTTTATTTGGATTGGGTTTTTTTATGGTTTTGGGCATAGCAAGAGGCAATTTCTAGTTGATTTTGGGTTATTTCAAAAAATGTAAGCAAGCTTAGATCATGTTCATACTTGGATTGGAAAACCTCAAAGAAACCTGAATTCTGTAGACTAGCCTGGCAAGTTTAAACAAACATAGAAGATAATAACGGTTATAAATAAAAGAAGATAATAAAAAAACACTTCTATGGTGCTGACAAGGAAACAATGTGGACATGTCCATGAAATCATCAGCTTACAAAGTTGACTCAAGTGAAATGTTATCTTTAAGCTAATTTTGTGAGTTTGTGTGATTGGATGGACCTGACTTTCAGTTTTCAGGTTCATGCCACCAGACTGACTATCAGGGCACAGAAGAGGAGATAAAATTAACTTAACCTCTGTGCTAATGGATCCATCTTTGAGCAAAGAGAAAATCTAGGAAGGGAATGAGAAGAGGGATAGACAAAGTTGACCTACTGAAAGGAAAGCAGAGCCACCTATGATCTGAACCTTGGGACATCCTCCCTCTGTGCTAGACCTTGGAACAGGTCATATAACTTGTCTGAATCTTTAAATTGGTTGGTTGCCTTTTCCACCTGCAGAACAATTCATCTGTTTTTAACTCGTTAGCGTTGTCTGAATTAATGGGGAAATAGTTTTTTCCACCAAAAATAAAATAATGTAATTTGTTATTAATAAATCCTCATTAAAAATTAAAATTCTTTCTGTGGTTTTAGACAAGCTAATGTTTATGACACTATTAAATGCTTCATTTGAATAAAAGAATATTTAAAAGTGATGTGATCCTTACTCTAAGGATTCCTTTATTAATCTTTGATTTTCATGTTAACAATGGAACAGCTTGTGATGCTGTTAGCATCAGTACCGAATTATTTCTGCAGAATTCTGTGTTTTGAAATCATCTGATAAATAGCTGGGGTTTCTTGGATGAAGTTCTTAATATTTTGAGCAATATTCTCTTTTTAAAAAAAACATTCCTGCTCATTAGTTGTGTGGAAGTTTATTTTTAATCAGTGTGTGTTGTTTAATACGTACGTACGTACGTACGTACATATATATATATATATATATTTCATATATGATTTTATCTAAAGTTTTTCTCTTACAGGGTAAGAAGCTTTACACTTTTTAATGGGCATACAATGCAAATTTATTCTTTAGACATTGTTCAGCTTTGGTAATGAAACTCACCACTGATATTTCTCTGTTATCTCTGTACTTTGCTATCCTTTACAAATGCTTCCTCGTGTATTAGGAAAATGTGCAAAATAAAAGTAGGATTAAAAATGTCCAATTTCAATTATCACATCTTTCAATCATAGTACTGCCATGACCAAAATAGAAGGGAATTTGCTTCTATTGCCCTGGCGCTAAACACATTGTTATATGTAGAAATTGGCAGTATGATAGCAATAGCACTTAGACTTATATACTGCTTCACAGTGCTTTATAGCCCTCTCTCTAAGCGGTTTACAGAGTCAGCATATTGGCCCCAATAATCTGGGTCCTCATTTTACTGCCCTCGGAAGGATGGAAGGTTGAGTCAATCTTGAGCTGATGCAAATTGAACAGCCGAACTACAGGCAGGCAGCAGGCAGCAGGCAGCAGAATTAGCCTGCAGTACTGCATTGTAATCACTGTGCCATCACAGCTCATGATGTCAGGTAGTCATCATTTGCGATCTCCTGTCTGCTTCCCCATTGACTTCGGTTGTGGGAAGCCTGCAATGAAGGTTGGAAATGGTGAGATTGAGATCTAGTCACCATCGCCCCTACTGTGACCATGGGGATATTGTGACCACCGCAATTATAAGGACTGTTCTAAGCTCCACATTTTCAGCACTGTCGTAACTTCAAATGATTGTTGAATGAATGGCCGTTAAGCAAGGAATACTTTATAATATTTGGAATGGGAGTTTTTCTTGTTCCTTCGTTCAGGCTGTGAGGATGGTATATGTGTTTTTATAATTACTTTAAGCCTATTTCATAGCATGCGTTCCCTGTTTTCCCTTTTCAGGATGGCAAATTTTTTCATTGGGTTTTTGAAAACAGTGCTTAGAATTCATTTTTAAAAAACCTGTAAGCCACCCAAAAAGCCAAGTCCTTTTGTAGTCAGGCAGCCTTGAAATCCAATGATTAAATAAATAAATTGTTGGGCTCAGCTTTCATTTGTTTTTGCACTTGTTTGCTCTGTCCAGTCTTTTGAGTGCCACCCATTTTTCTCCTTCACCTTCCTCAGGCCTACTATCAAAAATATACTAGATACTCTTGGTAAAAATATGAATCTCTAGAAAGAATCAGATATACTTTTTGGAATTCACTGGGGAAAATAGTGAAAATTTTCTGGCAATAATTAAATATGAGCAATAATTAAATATGAGCAAAGTTGGCCATCATACTTCATGTATTGCCAACCACTCCCGTTTATTGATATTTTAATAGCTCTCTTGAATATTACAATGACAGAAAATTAACTGCTTAATCTTTTCTTGTCTGCCAACTGCCAGACTTTGCTTACTATTTATTAATTGGTCAGCTGGATTATTCATATGCCAGATTTTGAAAAAATGTAGGGCACTTGATAATGCTTCCTGATAATTAGAAATTTGATAAAATGCACAGTTATTAATGGATTTAAAACCACTCTCGCAATGGTTTTAAAATCATTTAATAACTGTGCATTTTATCAAACTTCAGTATCATTGAGCAATTTAATGAAGAAATAGCTGAGGACATTCAGAAAGATAGTATGCACTACCTAGAAATATAGGTAGTCCTCAACTTACGACCACAATTGAGCCCAACATTTCAATTGCTAAGTGAAATGTTTCTTAAGTGAGTTTGCCCCATTTTACAAACTTTCTTGCCACAGTTGTTAAGTGAATCACTGCAGTTATTCAGTTAGTAGCATGACTGGTAAATGAATCTGGCTTCCTCATTGACTTTGCTTATCCAAATATAGCAAAATGTGATCACATGACCCCAGGACAGAGGTGGGTTTCAGCAGGTTCTGACCAGTTCTGGAGAACCGGTTGCAGAAATTTTGAGTAGTTCAGAGAACCAGTAGTAAAAATTCTGACTGGCCCATCCATTCTCTGCCTCCTAAGTCACAGCTGATTGGGAGGAAATGGGGATTTTGCAGTAACCTTCCCCTGGATTGGGGAGAGAAAGGAGATTTTACAGTATCCTTCCCCTGGAGTGGGGTGGGAATGGAAATTTTACAGTATTCTTCCTCTGCCACGCCCACCATGCCACGCCCACCAAGCCACACCCACAGAATCGGTAGTAAAAAAATTTGAAACCCATCACTGCCCCCAGGACACTGCAACCGTCATAAATATGAGTCAGTTACCAAGAATCTGAATTTTGATCACACTACCACGGGAATGCTACAACAGTGTGTGAAAAAGAGTCATAAATAACTTTTTCAGTCACTTAAAATGTTGTAATTCAAGGACTACCTGTAGGACAAACCATGTGGCACAACCACCCTTACATGAAACAATATTCATTCTTTTTCTCCCTCTCTCTCTCTCTCTCTCTCTCTCTCTTCCTCCCTCCCTCTCTCTCTCTCTCTTTCTGTGTGTGCTTACATTTGCATGTGTGTACATACATGCACTGGGCCAGAAACTGCACCTGTATGATTTCTTCCAGTTTCATTCAATTTTATGAAAAGCATTTTCTTTTCTTTTTCTTTTTTTGAGGAAAATAAATGTCAGGTGAAATTCCCATGGTAGATTATGAGGTTCTTATATTTACCATAGTTACTGTGAAACAAAAAGAAAACCAAAACTTCATGATTTCTTGACACCTTTCATCACAATCTAAATTAAAAGTTTAAAAACACTCTGAAAATAAAAATTTAAAAAATGGAAAGCTTTTCTGCAAAATGTTTTCTTAGTTTGGTACAGGTTTTGGTTCACCTTCAATACGTTTCTAATATTTTTTGTCATGACAATGCGTCATTTTAAAATATGTGTCCTTGTGTGTAGAGAGCTTTACATTATTGGATTAAAAAGAGGAACATGAAACAGTTGTCAAACATGAAACACCTCTCAATCTTCTGTAGGCGTTCACTGGATAAATACATTCCTGTACTTTTTTCTACATGGATGAAATTTATCTCCTGTACTCTTCAAAACCAAGTTGTTCACACCAACGTATAAAGAGATATTGTTGGCTTTTATTGGATCAGTTTAATTTAGTGCCATAATGATCAGTGTCAGGCATATCAATTGTTAGATTTATCAGTGATCTACAGTTTGGAGAGGTTTTGCCTCAGAAGCCTGCTTTGCAAATAACTTGGGACTAACCTCTTAAGTACTACAATTTGCTTTGGTCACTATACCTACATTTAATTTAATAAGGCAGCATCACAGTATGCTGCCTTATACCAAAGGAGGACATTGATCTCAGAACTGGTTGCAATGACTGGGGGAGAGAGGGGGAAAGCATTTTAAGTTGCAGCAGTTTTTCCCAAGCCTCCCCATGTATACTTGAGCCTGAGCCTGGAGCATAGTATGAACTATAAAAACATAAAACTACATTTTCCATAATAGTATATATAGACTTAGAGGGGGTATAAATTTTAGGACAATATAGTTGTCTAATTCACACTTAAATCATTGTGATGCTTCTAACCAACTTTTAAAAAATTATTCTTCTATTGTAGCTCTGGAAGGAACGTAGAAAGCATCATGGGGAATCAAGTTCGAAAACAGGATCAAATTACTGAGAAGGCAAAGGTAAGGAAAAGCATTATCCTTGCAAGTAGGTCAGTGTTTGGAAATACAGCTCTTTCATTACACGTTACGACATGATTTGTAGGTGAAGCTTTATTATTATGACACAGTGAAGATCGTATTTCCCCAAATCAAATAATAGCTACAAGCTCAAGGATCTCCTTGGATTTCAGGTTACCACAATTTTTTTCTGTTTTTTTAGTATTAAACCATCTGTAAACAAATATACACAAAATTACAAATTTCACCTTACATGAAGAAAGGTAAAAAGCATAATGCATAAAAAAAAGTAAAAAGACAAAAACAATAGCAATTACACACATAGTCTTAAGTTTGCCTGATTTTGTAGATGTATTGAAAGGGTCAAGGCCAATCTTGGGGATTATGGTGTTCTAGGCACTGCAACATAAAAGACATGCTTCTGGGATTCCATATGAAGGGACCCCCAAGTGTGATTCTACTGGAAGACTTAGTGGGATAGGCACAAACAATTATGGAGAGGTGGTCCCTACAAATAGCCTGACTCCATGAAATAGAGGATTTAATAAGTGATAACCATCACCTTGAATTCCACCTGGAAGCCTGCTGGGAGCCAGTACAGCTCACAGAGCAGAGGTATGACATGGGAGTTCTGAGGTTCCCATAACATCCTGTGCTGCTGCATTCTGGACCAGCTGCATCATCTGAATAGTTTTCAGTGGTGGCTCCAGGTAGATTACATTGCAGCAATCCACTTGGGAGTGATTAAGTATTACAATGCTGTGGCCTTCTAAAGGCTCTGCACAGGTACCTGTGCACTGTTATGTGTGAATCACAGACAAAGCAATCTGCAGAAAACAAGTATTAAAGCATGCTTTATGACACAAGCTCTGCTCTTTAAGTACTTGCATGCAATGTTGCAATGAAAATATAAAGGACAGCACTTTTGTCATGTCAACACAACACATTTAGTCATATGACTACAGAAATCAAGATGAGGATAAAAGACAAGGATAAAAGCAGGGTCAGGGTCAACTTCAGCAGATCTTTCTGTAGATTGCAGAGTTTACAAAACCCTAGAAATCTTGTGAAACTCTACCAGGATGAGGTGAAACATTACGCCAATACATATATACGAGAAAAAAAAAATACTTGTCCAAAATACTTGCATTTCAAAGACCATTAAAAAGATGAGTTCCAGGAGCTAATATGATTCTATCTGAATCACAGTCTAACCAACAGCAGATCCAATCTATTTAATAATAAATTTGTGAATCTATGGATTTAACTGATGCATCACATATGAGTCACACAAATGCACAAGGGCTTCTAAAAAGCCTGCCCACTTAAACCTAGTTTAAAACGAAACTAAAGGAGGAGATGAGGAATAAGGGCTTGTGACCACCCCAAAACTACTTCCAGCAATTTTGAGTTATTTTTTTGTAATCAGTCTTCTTCAACTCCACTATTGTCAGTTCCACTGTTGCTGAATTCACCAAATCAGTTCAGTATCCTTTGAGTACTCTTAAATCCCAGGATTAAATTTTAGAGGGAGAATTCATGACAGGATTCTTTTCTCCAAGATCTCTTTTTACTCGTCCAGATCAGGTGAATCAAGACACACACACCAATATTGAAATTGTCAATTTGAAGCTGGTAATCTTGTGACTACCCTATTTCTAAGGAGCACTCATTCCCAATTCCTTCACTCTCTTTCAGGTTTAATTATTGGACCTCACTGCATTAATATTACTCAGTATTAGTTTCTGATTTTGTTGTATTCATGTCAGGAATGAAAGGGTTCAGTGAAAAACTATGCTAAGAGATATGTACACATATGGATTGGGTCTCATGGTGAGAATTATTTAAAATGTGGAAAGGTGATTTATGCTAATTACAATTCTTTAAACCTTTAAAAAAGTATCAAGCAAAATGCTTTAGGGATTTTTACAGCCATTTGAAAGTAGTCAAGTTATTTTTGAAGTTAAGCTCAAGAATTGGTGCCTTACATAGATGCATCCATGCTTTTTTGGCATAATGTAGAAGTGGTTTGCAGTTGCCTTCTGGAGGACATTATCAGACTTTCTAGACTAATCTACATCCTTATCCAATACTAACTACTGTAGATTTGTCTGCTATAATCCCACACACAAGTTCTGCCTCCCATCTGAACTGATTATAAGTAGCCATGATGACTACTTATGATGTGATTTTAATTTTAGATGTGATTTTAATTTTAGAACTTTAAATTGTGTGGTCATATAAATATTTTGAATGAGGTAAATATTCCTTCCAAGTTTCATTACTGAAGTATGATTTGAAGTCCTATCAAAATGTCATTAATCTAGACTGATGTTTTTAAAGTTTCTTCACAAAGTCTTTATAAAGTCTTCTTCAATCTCTTCTTTTCTTTGTTTCTGAAAGAGTAAAGAAATATTTTGAAGTACTTTGTACTCTTGATAATCAGTCAGTGATTAATAATTGTAGTGAAAAATGTAATGACAGGAAGTAGCAGCTTCTTTGTGGTTTCAGGTGACAAAACTGGTGGGGAAGAACTAGGAAGGTTGAGTAAATGTTATTTTCTATATTCAGCAGGCTTCAATATGCCCTCGGTGCTCTTTTTTCCCTCCACATTACCATCATACCTAACACAAAAAAAATAGAATAAACTCTTCAAAAAGAAATAAATTTCAACTGACTGAAGCTGACTTAAACTATTGTTCATACAAAAGAAAGATAGAGTGTAAAACCGATCACAAAAACAATTTGGGTTTTTTAGATTATTTTTAACATTGACTTTGCTTGTGAGCTCCATGTTATTTAGCAAGCCTTCTGACCCAAGGAGACCATCTCAATACAACAGAATTTTCTTGCTTTTGATATTTTACCAGGAATTATATGAAAAAGAGTTACTGCAAAACAGTAATATTTGTGTGATATAGCTTGTTAGGTTTCAGGACATCTTAGCAATAAATTACAGCTCTCCTATAATTCTTTATTCAATTCTTGTCTGGGCTATATTAGAAGTTTCTCAGAAAAGATTCACAGGGTTTAAAATCTTTACTTGATAAAGTATTATGAGTAAATCAGGGGAAAACCACAAACATAGTGTGGCTATTCCTCAGCGAAGCCTTCAAAAGAGTCTCTTATAACATTCTTCTTAATAAAAGGGTGAAACTGGGCTAAACTAGATTACTGTTGGATGGATTCATAGTTGGCTAAATCACCACACCCAAAGAGTACACATCAATGGTTCCACTTCAACTAAATCTTAAGAATTTTGCCAGACGATATAAAATGTGAATGGAAAATAAACTAGGTTTATGCCAATAGTTCCCTTCCCCTAAATAAAATTTATATTTTCTTTGGGGTTAGGCAAGAAATGGAGAGATCATTTTCTTTTAATAATGAAGTTTTCATCCATATATCAAATGAAGCAAGTTTATAAAATAAAGCCATTTATGGGAATAAGCAAAGAAAACAACATTTAAAATTAATCTTTTCATGGAAAGGATGAACTCGACTATTTTTGTCTAAGGCCAGAATTCTGGTTTCATTGTGTTTCACAAAAAAACTTGTCTCATTCAGTAAAGTCAGGGAGAAAAAAAAAAAGAACTGTGTTTCATTACCTTAAATCGGCTTTTCTCAAATTGTTCTTAAAATACTGCAACTTGAAAAACATTGGCAAATAGTGAATTGTTTTTGATGCCCCCTTCACAATCCATGTCCTTTCTTGTTCTAGCTTCCGTTTTGGTACTTGTAAATCAGAGGTGGGTTTCAGCAGGTTCTGACCATTTCTGGAGAACCAGTTGCGGAAATTTTGAGTAGTTCGGAGAACCGGTAGTAAAAATTCTGACTGGCCCCGCCCCCATCTATTCTCTGCCTCCCGAGTCCCAGCTGATCGGGAGGAAATGGGGATTTTGTAGTATCCTTCCCCTGCCATGCCCACCAAACCACACCCACTAAGCCATGCCACACCCACCAAGCCACACCCACAGAACCGGTAGGAAAAAATTTTGAAACCCATCACTGTTGTAAATCCTTTTCCACATTCTTATATTCTATCACCATCCTCCCTTCCCCTCCATGGTAAATCTCTCTACAGACCAAGGGTTTGTCAGGAGATTATACCTCCTTCGTAGAAAGTTCTGGAACCAATCAATTGCTTTGAGTACAGTGTACTATTGCATCAGAATAAAGACATATTCTGGCAAACTCCACGCACTGTTTCATGACCCTCTTAGGGGTTACCACTCACTCTTAGAGAAATTATGTACTACATATTCATGCTGATGTGAGAAGAACAAGACTCCTGTGAATCCAACAGCACTTTATCCATGTACACGAGAGAAGCAAATTTAATTATAGGGGATCTTAAAGATTGCCTGCTTTACAGAGAAATCCTGTTTTAGGTGTGTGGACAGAGGGAGAGTCTGAGGGTTCATGAATTGGTACTGATAGTGGGGTTAAAGAAATGGAAGGTAAGAGAGGTTGACTGAATTTTCTGCAGAATAAGGAACTAGCATGGTTGTTTTAAGAATAAAGTGACTTAGAGAACTTTTGTTTCATGGAGAAATGCGGTCAAGTAAACAGACTGAATAATGCTTGTGCCGCTCTGTTTTTTTCCACAAGGCTTGACCTCATACAGCCTTGATTCAAAGCTTATAACTTGTGCAGTACTGAAAATTGTCTAAAGCAATTTTTTTTAAAAAAATCAAGGCACATCTCACGAAATAACAATGAAACATCCATTACACTGAACAACTTAAGTGGTTAAGAAGCACACTGCAAAGCTTGACCTCCGTTAGAGTCTACTGTTAGTCTAATTATCTGAGAGGGCATCTGAAAGAAAAAGAAAAGGGAGGGAGGG
>JANHZT010005258.1:0-11462 GCA_032468215.1 Stegonotus admiraltiensis
CCCTCCCACCCCTGTCCTTTATTTCCTGCTTTCCAGCTCATCTCAATCATGCGGCACAACTGATTCCCCCCCCTCGCTGTTCTACTTACCGTTGCTGACTTGGAAGGTAAGTAGCTGAGTTTCTAAATGCTCAAATTTTTAGTGCGAAGCGAGCACTCACCGAACCTATTGTTAAACCGGCAACATTCTACCACTGGTGAGGACCTCCAGAGAAAGTATGCTTAGGTAGTAAATGTATTATTGAGAGAGGACATGGTCCTGCCATCTTTGAAAGAAGCCGTGGTCCATCCTCTCCTCGACAAGCCCATCAGTGGATCCAATAGAGTTGAACATTTTTGTCCTGTCTCCAGAGAGGTTTTCTGAGAAGACAGTTGGCTTGTAGAACCAAAGGGTCTTGGAGGAAATGGATTATCTAGATCCCTCAATGGCCTTCAGTACTATTGACAGACTTCTTCACTGGCTCAGGATATTGTGTGGCATTATAATGTTTCTCCTCCTTCCTCTGAGTCTGATTCCATTTGAGGAAGAGGTGGTATTCAGCGGATTCTGACCAGTTCTAGAGAACCGGTAGCGGAAATTTTGAATAGTTCAGAGAACTGGTAAATACCACCTCTGACTGGCCCCACCCACATCTATTCTCTGCCTCCCAAGTCCCAGCTGATTGGGAGGAAATGGAGATTTTGCAGTAACCTTTTCCTGGAGTGGGGAGGGAATGGAGATTTTTACAGTATCCTTCCCCTGCCACGCCTATCAAGCCACGCCCACCAAGCCATGCCATACCCACAGAACCAGTAGTAAAAATTTTTGAATTCCACCACTGATTTGAGGGGGTGGGGAGCAGTCTAACCTTAGGTCTCTGCTTTTTGGTGTTCCTCTCCCTGTTTTTGTTCACCATCTACATGAAGCCATTGGGGATGTCATCTGTCACTTAAGAGTGTAATATTATCAGCATGCTGATGATATTCAGTTGTATTATATATCTTTGTCCCGGATGAGCAAATGATTATTGAGGTTGTGGGGGTCAGGATAAGTAAGCTTCAACTCAATCCTAGCAAAACTGAGTCGCTTTGGGTTACAGGTCCTCTTAATCCTAGGATTGGAGAATTTCCATCTTTCTCTTGGCAGGGTGTGGAGTATGAGGAATGGTGCTCCAGTGCTCAGAGCCAGGACAGAATTTGAGTATTTTCTTGGACTCCCAACATTTTCTTGTAAATCAATTGGACCCATTCATGAGTCAGTCATCAGTATTTTGGGTTTTTGTTTTGTTTTGTTTTGTTTTTTTACAAAATAGAAAGAATGATTACATGAACAATACTTTCATGGAATCATCAATTATTTGTTTAAAATAAAAAAGGAAGGGAAGTGATGGGGAAACCCAGGAGAGAGGAGGAGGAGGAAGAGGAGGAGGAAGAGGAGGAGGAGGCTGACACCTAATAAGGAGCTGACAATAGGAACAAAGTACAAGGATCTTTATTGGGTTGTAGGTAGAAATAAAAATATACTGTAGTAATTTGGGGGCAAGGAGACTGCCTGAGACAAAAGAAAGAACAAGAAACGCATAGACTATGCGTGAGAAAGTATATTTGAACCACAGATGTTTCCTTCTCCCAAAGTTGATAGACTTGGAAAGAACTTTGCTTAATGGTTTGCTGGGATTTGGTTTCATCCACAGAATTTGGTAGGGTGGATTAATCCTCACGAATGATGAAAGAGTAAGATACCTCAGCTCTTCAGGGAGATGTGGGCCTTTGTGGGGTTCACACAAAAGGACTAGGTTTTGTGTTTCCTAGAAATACAGGTAGTCCTCAACTTAGGACCACAATTGAGCCCGGAATTTATGTTGCTAACTGAGAATTTTGTTAAGTGAGTTTTGCCCCATTTTATGACTTTTCTTGCCACATTTGTTAAGGGAATCACTGGAGGTTAAATTAGTAATGTGGTTGTTAAGTGAAACTGGCTTTCCCGTTGACTTTGCTTGTCAGGAGGTCACAAAGCATGATCACATGATCCAGGGACACTGCAACCATCATAAATATGAACCAGTTGTCAAGCATCCAAATGTAAATCACGTGACCATGGGGAGGCTGCAATGGTCATAAGTGTGAAAAATGGTCATAAGTCACTTTTTTCAATGCCACTATAACTTTAATGTCAATAAACAAACTATTATAAGTCCAGGACTACCTGTATACAGTATGCAGTGGTGGTATTCAGCTGGTTGTATCCGGATCAGGCAAACCGGTAGTGGCGGCTGCAGGATGCTCCGCCCACCCGCCCAGACATAGTCATGTCCCATTTTTGTTGCTCTGCGCACGTGTGGAAGGCCCTGCGCATGTGCGGAGGTGGTGCGTGTGAACGAAGTGGCACGCACGCTCACATTTGCGAACTGGTAGCAAAGAAGTGAATACCACCCCTGTCCTGGGCAAAGCAGAAGATCATTTAACCATTATAAAAGCAACAACATTGCCTAACGTGCGATAAAGTGGGGGGAGAGAGAGGGACTTAGCAGGGATCAAAGCCTATCAGTTTCCTCTCCTTTGTCTTTCCACCACCAAAAACCTCACTTGTGACTCCTCTTTGCTCCTTCCTGTTGTACGTGAAGCAGCCTGATCAGCTTTCCAGCATACATTACACCATTGTCTTTTGAAACACTCGGCTGAAGCCAGCTCTGCACATCACATAGAAGGCTGAAACTGGGTTTTTTTTGTCCGACATCCAGTTTGTCTGGCATCTGACATTAGCATTGCTAAGTGTCAAGTGGCTGAATGCTTACCAAATTGGATATTGTGTGGCCACATCATTCATCCAGATTAGGGGGAGAAAACGGGGCTGCGGGAAAGAGGAGGAAGCAAAGCAACTCTGTAGGCAAAGAGGTTCCCTATGCAAGAGCGGCAAGAAGATGAGAAAGGTTATGGCACATTTGCTATAAGTTGGAGCATCTCCATTGTTTATTGTGCACAGCTGGCGCAAAACATTGATTGTTCTAGCCAATAATATGTAAATAATATGCAGTAGATGCCCGACTCCATCCAATCCTGCCCTTTTGAGAGACTTGACTTATTTGTTGCCAGTGGGATTTTTTTTGGGAAAGTAGAAATTTGCATGCACTCCTATGAGTTATGGTTTCATATCCACCAATCCAAATATCCAAAATTTACATCGGTCATTGAGAGGCTTCTTAGCACACACACTTTTCCAAGGGATTAAAGCAGCTGCATCTCTTGTGAGGTTCTAAGGCTGCTTCAGAAGCTGCTGTTGGGTATCTCTTTCGGTGGGTTGATGCACAGTTATTTCATTTGACTGAACATGCACAGACTGCCAGAAGCAGTTTCTGAAACAGACCTAGGAGCTTTGTCAAAGATGTTGGCTGCTTTAACTGAGGCACACACATTGTAAAGCACCTCTTTTGAGTTTTGAACTCCCCTATTTCTTCCTCTCCCCCACCCCTCCAAATCTGTAATATTTTCAGTTTAAAGACCAGACCAAAAGAGGTTTCCCAATCTTTGATTTATTTATTTATTATTTATTTATTAGTCGCATTTCTATGCCGCCCAACTCTCTAGGGACTCTGGGTGGCTTATAGCAGAAAACAAAACAATGCGAACAATTTACTGTATCTGAAAGTAAATTTCACAAAAGAGAATGGCATTCATAACCCGTAAAGTGGCCAATATTATCCAATATAGGCTAAAAAGTTGTCCATTTATACCCCATACTACTATATATTGTATTGTTTGAAAGAAGGTGTATTTATATGCCACCCATTCTCACTGTTTGGAGTGATCCTAAGCAGCTCTAGAATTCGTATAAGTCCAGGACTGATTTTGGAGCATTGCAACAAGCCCATCAGGAATTGCCCTGAGTACAAATATAATTTCCTGATCTTTGTGTTGCTTTTTTGGCAAATGGTCAGATGAATGCATAAATCAATCAAAGAACCATAGATCAATAGTCAGTTGCATCATTTGCATGCAGAAAATCTCAAGAAGCAAAACCAAAGTGATCCTGAGATCCTGAAAAAGTGCTTTCATTCAGAGTTGAATGAGTTCACAACCACCTAACTATTCTACCTTCCACAACATACATTCAGAATGGCCCCATATGACTTAGTAGTATATGGGGAATTCGTGCTTTTAGTTTGAGCCAGAACTGGTTATGAAGTCACAAGCACCAAAATATGAGCTGCTAAAGGTTATGATTAGAAGTATAATTATTTGGAAGTAATTATGATTGCATCTTGTTACAGCTACATTAAAAGGGGTGCGGTGGCTGAGAGGTTAAGATGTTGGACTTGTTGACTAGACATTCAATGATTTGAGAACAAGCACTGCATAGCAGGCTTCTTGACCCAACTCCTACCAGCCTAGCAGTTTAAAAGCGAGCAAATATGAGTAGGTAAATAGGTATCACTTTGGTAACTGCATTCTGTGTGCCTTGGCATGTAGTCATGCTGGCCACATGACTACAGAAGCAACTTCAGACAACGTTGGCTCCCTCGGCTATGAAATGGAGATGATCATCCCTAGAGTCAGACATGACTGGACAGGGGAAACATTTACCTTTTACACCTATATTATGGTTTTATGAATTCACAATTCACTTTACTTCGTGTTAGAAAAACATTACAATTGTCCTCTTCTCAGCAGCCAGAGGAAAGAATATAGGCTGTTGCTGATCTTGAAAAACTATCACCTGGTCTTCTGGGCTCTCTGAATCTTCACACTGTGCAAAATATAACCAAAATAAAGTTGGTACCTCCACGAGAAGCATGCCTTTGGACATAGTTGTAGGGAAGAATAGCCTGCAATGACACAACCATCTTAACTGGCTCTTCACAACTTTCTCTTCTTTAGTTTTATCCAACTGATACTCTCTAGATAGTTCTAGTGGGCTACAGCTATCAAAATGCCAAACTAGAGTGATGGTTGGGAATTTTGGAAGTCTTGCCACAACCCATTGGAAGAGCAGCAGATGATGAAATACGGCCCCTGTTTTGGGAGCGTATGTTCTGGGTAGCCGTTCCTTTCTGTCAGGTTTTTCAATAATTTAGGGTGCTCTGCAGTGGAACGAAACAGAGATAGATCTGTTTGTGCTTAAACAAATCCAGGGGTGGGTTCTACTTCCCTTTACTACTGGTTCATGTCGCGCCCGTGCACACCCTTCTGCGCATGCGCAGATCACCTATGATGACGTCTGGGTCAGTGGGTGGAGCCTCCCACCAGTTTTACTACCAGTTCTTGTGAACCAGTCCGAACCGGGGACAACCCACCACTGAACAAATCCAATATACACAGAAACATAGACTCTGCCTGCTTCATAACTTTGAATGTTATAACAGAACCTTATTTTGTCTTATTGCTTATTATTGTTGGGAAGATTTGTAATTAGAAATTACAGATTTTGTAATTACAACGATGAATGAAATTGCCCTATTACAAAGACAATGACTGGAAAATTTAAGAGGATTTGAGGCACATTTTGTAATTTTGTCAAAGACCACTTCACTCAACTAACAACTTGAGGCCAAAACTGAGCATTTGCAGCAAAGCCCAAGTGGCCTACAGAGTTGAACCAACATTTAGAGAAATGTATTTTAGGATTAATTTGGCTTTATTTTCACCTGACTCTGAAATGCCAGAGTTTCAAGAATATCGATTTCATACTGCATATCGTAAAAAGCTATCACTCATGGCAGAATAAAGAGTAAAATCTATCCTGCTGAAAACTAATGCATACATAGAATCACTTCAACACATATTTTAAAGAGCATTATGTAATACATTAAAAATAATGATTTTGAGACAAATTAAGCCATAACAGCCTCAAATCAGTTTGCCTACACAGTTAATATGTTGATTAATGTCCTGTTAGAACCAAGACACTCATTTTTATCTCATTATTCAACTCAGTGTTTTCCCAAAGCTATTGAATAAAAATGTAATTATTGCTCTAAATTATGTTATTATTAACTTTCACATGGTGTTTCTTGATAAACAGCATCACAAATGGAAGAGCCCAGTGGCAGAGAGACGAGAATAAAAACCACATCAATAAGCAGAGCCTTTTAGAAATGTGTATTAGAAGAGGATTTGAGTAAATAACATGTAGGCAGAGTTTTTAAAAACAATGTATAATTGCAATATGGAACCAAATGGTTTGAAAACTGGAGGACAGAATCTTCCATTTATCAACTGAGGTATAATTTCTAAAAAAAAATAAAAAAATACACAAAGCTATTTCAGTTTGGAGTTGAATTCTGGCAGAATTTTTGTTCAGAAAGGTTCGAAAGTGAGAAAATTGGTGCTGGACCGGGTATACAACAGATAGTTCTTCAATTAAAAACTGTAATGTATTACCCAGGAACAAGTTGCATCTAACAAAGCAGCAACACCAAAATGACGACGTGTTTGCAATCATGAAAACACTACCTGTACTTGTGTCAGGACATCAAGTTACATCATCAGATGTGCCGTCATTTGCCATTCCTTGCCCCCCCCTGGACTTCCATAGAAAGAGAGAAAATATTGGTTTGAAGGCTGTCCACTTGATAGCAATCCACATGAAGAAGATCTTCAACCTTGCTAACTCTTCTAATATTTGAGGGACTGCCACAAGGAAGTCAACCTATTTTCCAATGGATGGAAACTAATTGAGAGAAGCAACCTAGAACTAAGGAGAAATTTCTGAACAACTAACCAGTGGAATGCTGGCTTTTAAGATGAGATTGGACAGCCGCTTTTCTGGAAAGGTGTAGCATCTCCTGCTTGAGCGAGGAGCTGGACTAGAAGACCTCCAAGGTCCCTTCCAACTCTGTTATTCAGTTCCGTTCTGTTCTGCCAATCTGTCAAAGTAAAACTGAATTAGATGGATCAATTGTCCAATGTTGTAAAAGGAAATGTTCTATGTTATGGGGTCAGCATTGATGCGTAGAAACGCTAACCAGGGTTCCTCCTCAGAGGTGGTATTCAGGTTCTGACCAGTTCTGGAGAGCTGGTACCAGAATTTTTGAGTAATTCAGAGAACCAGCAAATAGTACCTCTGACTGGCCCCACCCCCATATATTCTCTGCCTCCGGAGTCCCAGCTGATCAGGAGGAAATGGGGATTTTGCAGTAACTTTCCCCTGGAGTGGGGTGGGAATGGAGATTTTACAGTATCCTTCCCCTGCCACACCCACCAAGCCAAGCCACACTCACCAAGCCACGCCCACAGAACCAGTAGTAAAAAAAATTGAATCCCACCACTATTTCTCCTCCTACCTTGGGAACTTTTGGTTATGGGGACTTACTAGAAATCACCACAATACCCATGCTGGCTAGGACATTCTGGGACTTTGTAAGGTTGGGAAATATTAGTCTCATCCAGTGTTTCTATGATTTATGGGGAAAGCCATTCATAATACTCTAAATATGTATTGTTAAAAATTATCTTCCCGCATAGGCCCTTCGAGTTAGACTCCCATTTTCATTTTTCTAATATCAAGAGGACTTAAAGGGCCTTTGTCTGTGACCTTTATCTAAAACAAACACAAGCCTGAAAAACTCTGATGGGATCTTGTCTCTGTGTTGGAACCCTTAATGGAACTCTTCCTTTTTTCTATCTTGTCAGATATATTATCAAACAGACTCTTCAAAGATAACTGTATCAAATCCTCCACCTAAGTATTATTCAAACTAAGCAAGCTCTTTTCAGAATTATGATTTTGTCATTGTTATGCAAAATTCTGTTTTCATGCATTCATTCCCACAAGAATGAAGCTTTCTAGTAATGTTATCTAAGGCCAATGTAGAGAAAGAGCCCCTGTATTGGAAACTTGCAGTTTCTTTGGTTTAGTAAAAATGATGCACTTTAAACAGGATTTTAAAAACCTAGCTGACAATTCTAGTTAACTATTCCCACCCACCACCCACCCCACTTTGCTCCCATTTGTTGGTTTTACAAGGGCTGAATTTTTTGGCTTGAACTTGGTATGATCCCATTTATAATCACAACACTAACTCAAATTTCAAGCACTCTAGCTTAGTGTTGAGGTGACAAGTGATTGAGTTGACAACTCTCTCTTTCTATCAGCCAAACCTCTTTGCCTCTTTTTCGTTCTCATGAGAATTCCCTACGCAAATTTAAAAGGTTAGTTATCTCATTGAAATAAATAAGTGACTTGTATCTGTTGTGCATTTGCTAAAGCTGATCTGGTTGGATCTAGGCAATTCCCAAGAAACTACTTGCCATACCATATAAACCCTCTTAACTTCCATGATCAGATATAAAACTTACTACTGTATTTTTTGGAGTATAAAATGCACTTTTCCCCCCATAAAAGAGGGTGAAAATTTGGATGCGCCTTATACACCAAATGTAGGCCTGCCCACCCGCCAGCCCCCCGGAAAATGGAGTGCACGGAGGTGGCAATAGACTATGGCAATCCCTGCAGCCTGAAACAGCTGGTCTTCGGGAGGCCGATCCAACTGACAATCAGCTGTTTGTGCTAATTAGGCTGTGCTGAAGCTGAAATTGAAACAGGCTGTTTGCTGCAAGGAGGCAAATTGCTGGGAGGCAGAGGCAGATTTTTTTTTCTTGTGCTAATCAGGATGTGCTGTAAATGAAACTGAAACTGAAACAGGCTGTTTGCTCTTTGCTGCAAGGAGGCAAATTGCTGGGAGGCAGAGACAGAGGCAGATTTTTTTTCTTGTTTTCCTCCCCAAAAAAGGTAGGTGCATTTTATAGTCAGGAGCGTCTTATACTCTGAAAAATACGGTAAACGTCATATAGCTTTAACTTCTGTTGATTTCAGTGAGAATTAAGCATGAGTTTAATTTTTCATCCATTCAGGAAAACGGTAGACTTAAAACATTTTCCCATTAGGTTATTTTCTGCCTCAGATAAAGTGGTTCACTCATTTAATAGAGTAAATTGTACAATTATAAACGATGGGCATATGGTAATACCAGTTGACTTAACAATCAAACATAATGTCCTGCTTTCATTTACAAACTACTACTGACAACAGATCATCATTTCAATAGTGAATTATCTCAGACAGGTTCAGGTAATCTTTTTATTTATTTATTTATTTATTTATTAAAATTTATATGCCGCCCTTCTCCCGAAGGACTCGGGGCGGCTCACAACCATCAAAATAACATAAAAACAATAGCAATAAATAGAGTTAAAATTCAATTAAAATCCCACAATTAATTAAAAAACTCCCCCAAAACAGATCAGACAATTTGTTTAAAAAGCCATGTCTTCAGGTCTTTGTGGAAAGTACGGAGATCAGGAGCTGTCCAGAGCCCAGTGGGTAACTTGTTCCAGAGGGTTGGTGCGGCCACAGAGAACGCCCTCCTCCTGGGAGCCGCCAGCCGACATTGTCTGGCCGCCAGCTCCCAGAGGAGGGCAGCCCTATGTGACCGCACTGGGCAGTGGGAGGCCAGCCATCTAAATTTTCAACACTTTACAACCGTCCAGGAAGCGAAGTGAAATATTGTGTCTTCAGCAGTGATATAATTAAAACTATCAGATGGTACCCTCTTTATGTGCAGAAAGGACAGATTCACTGTTGCTTCCCATATCATGTGTGTTCTCTCTCTCTGTCTCTCTCTCTCCCTCCCCCGCCCTCTCTATCACATACACACACACGTCATAACCAACTCTGGACAACTTCCAATCAAAAATAAAAACAACATAAAAACCATAATTAAACTATTAAACTAAGCATATTAGAAACAACAAAAACCTGGCGCCAAGTCCTATAGTCTCTTGTCCCAATGCTCAGGGGAATCTTCAAAGCTTTATGGATGGTTTTTCTGTATTGCTTGCTCTCATGTTATTCATATGGGAAGAGATAACGCCCGCCCCCCGGCCACAAATTCTGTTTATAATCAAGGGAAAATGATCCAAAGCATAATCTACCAAGGATTTTGTATTTTATGTAAACTTGTTAGCACAATAATCTAAGTCCTTGCCAGTACAGTTTAGTGCAAAGACCGGTATGACTTGCTTAAATAAGGATATAAATGTAGGCTTAAAGCACCGTTAGGGTTATTTTAACAAAAAAAGAAAAGTGAACATAATATGGTAGATAGGATGGAAATGAATGTCATTATTAGTCAAACACAGACAATGCGGGGGCAGGAAATGATGCCTTTACGTTGCCGAGTGAAAGTTCCTTTGACATCCTACTCTTAATAGAGTTGTCATGGAGTTTAATATCCATTTGATACTGATATTACAGCCAACTCGGTGACTCATCTTTTTCATGTTCAAGCAAAGTCAGCTGTGGTTTTTATCAGTATTCAGACCTGCTATGACAGAGACATTCTTTCCTTTCTAGTCACATTAACACTTACCCTTGATGTTTTCTGGGGTAGAAAAAAGCTTCACAAGAAACTAGTAAAAAAAAAACCTTTAGAAAAAAAGGTCTGTTCTCTAGTAGGTAGTCCTTGATTTGCGACCCTAACTGAGCCCAGAATTATGATTCTTTTTCTGTCATAATTGTCAAGTGATCCTGTTGTCTGTATGAAAGCACCCGTTTCCTGCAGAAAAGTCGTAAATCATGGTCATATGGTCAGGAGACACTGCAAATGACCATAAATGCGGGACGACTTCTGAGCATCTGAAATATGATCATGGGACCTGCAGGGTTGACTGTCCAAACTTCAAATCTAGGTAGTAAGCACTTTTTTATATATTTAATGTAAGCAAAATAAGTTGAGGTCTATCTGTATTTCTATTTATCTTTCTTCTAAGACAGCAATTGCATGCATTTTATCTGAGAGGATGTGCCACTGTACCCAGCAACATATTTCACACTTTGTACTCTAATCTAAGACATAACCTGGATTATCTAATATGAAGACCTGGCCTGTAGTACCTTCTTCAACAAACTATTGTTAAATAAACCAGGGCTCTCCATCTAATTTTACAAGCCATTTATCCTCCCACTTTCTTTCCAAGGAATTTCCCAGGTCTCAATAGTGGCTCTTTTACAGATATTGTAGGTATTCCTGTATCAATGTCATAAAATCAGCAATTTGGCATTGCTTTTCTGCCTGGTGCTCATAAGTCATAAGTTTATTTGTTGAGCATATATAACAGGCAAAAGTATAAACATAATTTGAATACATGAAAGGAGTAAGTAAAAAGGAATATTAGGACAGGGACGGTAGGCACCCTGGTGCACTTATGCATGCCCCTTACAGACCTCTTAGGAATGGGGTGAAGTCAATGGTAGACAGTTTAAAGTTAAAGTTTTGGGGATTTGGGGAAGAAACCACAGAGTCAGGTAGTGCATTCCAGGCATTGACCACTCTATTTCTGAAGTCATATTTTCTGCAATCGAGTTTGGAACGGTTTACCTTGAGTTTGTATCTATTATTTGCTCATGTACTGTTGTGGTTGAAGCTGAAGTAGTCATTGACAGGAAGGACATTGTGGCAGATAATTTTATGTACTATGCTTAGGTCA
>JANHZT010005258.1:151867-161941 GCA_032468215.1 Stegonotus admiraltiensis
ATGGAAGGCTGAGTCGACCTTGAGCCTGGTGGGACTCGAACTTGCAGTAATTGCAAGCAGCTGATGTTAATAACAGAGTCTGTTATTACAGTACTTAGTACTTAGTCTGTTGAGCAACCAGAGCTCTCCAGGTTTTATACTCTCAGCTCATCATTGTTGCATTAAAATGTATTGTCAAAGTCTGTATGATTTTTACTTCCTTGACTGTGCCTTCCTCTAAGGGGCTTGATGATCCTTACTTTATGCCAAATAAAAATGCATAGAGATAAATGGCATAAATGGGACAAAATGTACCAATCTGCAGAGCTCTCAAGACAGACATTGGATTCATACATAATGCTAACCCGGAAAGTGTTGGGTTTGGCTTAGCCTCTTGTGGGAAGACAGTGAGTGTGCTTTATTTAGCAAATTGAACAAGCCATGGCTAATGCAATGTGGGAGCCTCACCAAGGTTTACTAAGCACCATTTGCCAAATTCTTGTGTAGATAAAGAGTCAACATCTTCTCAAAATGTCCTGTGAAGCACAGAAATCCACTGTAGGAAGACTTGTTAATAGTTTCTTTAGGGAGTACAGGCAGTCCTCAACTTACAACTGCAATTGAGCCCAAAATTTCTGTTGGTAAGTGAGACATTTGTTAAGTGAGTTTTGCCCCATTTTACAATCTTTCTTGCCAAGTTGCAGTAATAGCACTTAACTGTAGTAAAGTTGTAACAAGCAGTCACTTTCAAAGCTAAAGTAAATTTCCCTTTTGCACATGCTCCTATCTACCATAAGAAGCAGTGGCTCAGCTTATAATGAGCGGGCTATGGCAGTTTTGGGTTGAATCACAATAATCCGGAGCCACCATGAGCATGGATACCAGAGAACTCCCTGGTTTTTTAGAGGAATTCCTCCTGACAAAACAGCATAAGAGATGTCTACAGCACTGTTGGAGGAAGATGAAAAAATGAACTCAACTGAGCCCAAGTAAGAGCCTTCCTTAGGCTTTATGTCATGATGATAAGGGTGGGAAAATGTAATTATTGTGATGGATGGAAGGAATAATCTTGAGGAACAGAAGGAAGAGTTACTAACAAGACAACAGTTAGAGAAAAGAAACCTGAGTCTGAACCAGAACTGAAATCTGAGGAAGCATCTCAGAAAAGACTCTCCCTAATTCTCATGAAAATAAAGGAAAAGAGGAAGAAAGTACCTTTAGGTATGCAAGATTCTATAATCTTATAATAAAAATAGTATTAACCTGCATGACTTTAGTCTCCTAACTGTCTACCTCAATACCTGACAGTTAATTTTCCATCCCCTTCATGAATCTACAGAGAGCTGGTCAGTGATCCTGTTTAGATGGATCTCTTCTGAGTAAAGAATACTTAGTTACTCAGAGTAAAGAATTTAAGGAATACTTGCAGGGCATTATTCTATGCTTCTGTCAGATAAAGTTGCTTGGAGTCATTTGGACTTGAACTACAATTGTACAGGTCCTATTGAGATGCCTGAGATCTGGTCTTTACAGATTATCTGGGGAAAATGTGAACCTTTTAGAATTGATCAAGTGGACAGGGGCCTCAAAACTTTGTGTTCAGACATTTTAGATATGAATTCATATCCTTCTTGGTTAGTGGAGACTTCCTGGGATGTGTGATATGGCTGGTCTACGGAGTGGTTAATGCTTTTCTGTAGAGAGTTTGGTGCTGCCTGATTTGAAAGTGGAGGAAGTTTTGCCCAAAAAACCACTGCTTGACCCAGCAGAACTGGACAATTTTTGTCCAGTCTCCAATCTTTATCTTTCACAGAAAGTTGTGAAGATAGTCGGCCTGCAGTTGTAGAGTCCCCTCAAAGGATTCCAAACCATTTTCAGTCAAGTTTCAGATCTAGTTATAGCACTGAGGTAACATTGATTGCACTTGTTTATGCCCTTTGGCACAAAATAGATGCAGTGAATCCATCCTGGCACTCTTTGACCTTTCAGTGGTTTTTGATACCATCACTCATGGTATTCTTCTGGAGCAGCTCAGAGGGTTGCAATTGGAAGGCATGGTGCTATTATCCTCCTTCCTCTGGGGCTGGTTCCAGCCAGTATTGGTCAGTGGGAAGCGATCCAGTTCAAGGCCCCTGCTTTTGTGGAATTCCTCCAGGTTCTACCACAGAGGTGGGCAATTAATTCTCCCAAGGGGCCACATGAGAAACTGAGCTTGTTATGGAGGCCCACCATCACTGATGCCCTACTTCCTGCTGCTGATGCCATATCCCCAACAATGATGATCCATCCTGCCGATGATGATGGGTTTGACTGAAACAGCCTGTAAGCCAAATGTGACTCGTGGGCTGTTAAATGCCCAGGTCTGGTCTACTACATCTCTACTTCTTTTTAATTCCTATAAGAAGCTTCTTTTTAATTCCTATAAGAATGGATGATCTCCTACAGAGATTCTGTGGGAGGTCATCCGTTGACACTGGCCAAGTTATAATATGCTGATGATACCCATATGTTTCTGCTCTTGGTCAACCAAATGAATACTGTCAAGGTTCTATCCGAGTGTCTGGAAGATGTGAGGATCTAGATGGAGAAGAACAAGCTCCAACTTAGTCCTAGTAGGATTAGGTAGCTGTGGGTTTTGACCAAATCCAATCTAGTGGGTTTTTTTTTAGCTTTTTCTCTGAATGCCAGAACACTCATCCAAACAGAGTTGGTGAACAATTTGGGGGTCTTTTTGAGCACACAGCTTCTAGTTTAGAAGGCCTTTATAATGATGCATCTTGTGTGCAGTTGTTCCTGTTGCCAGATCAAGAGGCCCAACTCATGATAAGTCATGCCTTAGTCATTTCTCAGCTGGATTATTGCAATGTGCTTTATGTGGGACTGGCCTTGAAGAACATTCAGAAGCTGCAGCTGGTTCAGAATATGGGCAGTTATCTCTGTGAGCTGCACTGGCTCCCAGTGGGCTTTAAGGCACAATTCAAAATGCTGGTTGTCCCCTATAAAGCCCTACATGACATGGGACCATTTGTCTCTGGCCATTTTGCTTTGCCTACCAGAATCTGCAGGATTGGCATTCTCTAGGTCCCTTCTATTAGGAAATATCATCTTGTGGGACTTAGAAGTTATGCCTTCTCAGTCGTGGTGCCTACCTCATGGAACAATGACCTTCCTTGCCTCCAAGAAATATGATAGCCTTAACCCTTAAGCAAGTTTTACTTTTTCTCATCCTTGGATAATGGGTAGTAATTGGTCTCTTGATTAGAACATCATTGACTATACATTGAGGTAACATTTCTAATAGAACAAATCTAGGATCTAGGGATGTCACAAATACAGTGAGGATTATTTTTTCCTCTTTATTCATCCATGAGTTTTAATACACATTGTTATTTATTTCCTACCAGATATCAACAGGAAACATGGCGGCGATATGCAAAACAAAACATCTGCTTCTATATGATTATCTTGTAATGCCACCTATTTCTGGTAATATGTGTCTTTCAGTCATTCTTAGAAAATTGTTTTTAAAAATCTCACATCTCACTTCTTGTGAAAGTGCTATATACCCCACTTGCTCAAAAGGAAGCCAAAGGTAAGCTGGGAAGAAAAGAGAATTTTG
Source organism: Stegonotus admiraltiensis (assembly GCA_032468215.1). NCBI lineage: Eukaryota > Metazoa > Chordata > Lepidosauria > Squamata > Colubridae > Stegonotus > Stegonotus admiraltiensis. The sequence goes on from JANHZT010005258.1 coordinate 155,466, forward strand.
GGGTCCTGGAGAAAGTGTTCTTTTATGAATGACCATGGCAGCCATTTTGTGAATAAGCAAGCCATTTTCCTTAACATCCATTTTGTGAGAGTACCTATCATGTGTTTTTAAAATTAGAAATGTGCCTCTAGTCCCAAAAAATTGCCAGACTTAAATGTGGACTAGATATATGCTGTTTCTTGCCATTGCTGCCTTATAGTGAGTCAATTCAAAAACGCTGTCACAAGCTAGCTAGAATTTTCCAGCCAACATTTATTGGTTCATTTGGGATTGGATAGAAGTTGATAAAATAAATGGAATTCTCATTTCCTCATCTTCGGTGTATTCATTTCTGTGGAAATGAACCAAACTATACATTCCTTAAATTCAGGAAAGCAATGGGCATGTGCTTCGATAAACAAGAGGTCAATCATCCTGTATTTAACTATTTCTTCTCCAACACTCTCCTCCTAAGCATTTTTCCATCTCAGAGGCTGCTTTATCCCCACAATAAAGATTCTCACAGGGGCTGGAGAAATATTCCCTTCCGAGGTTAATCATGGCTTTTGCCGATCATCTTAACCAAAACTGCAACAACAGGCAAAGGTTAAGCATTCCCATGGCTATTTTGATTCTGCCACTCTCTCACACATCTATGGCAGCTATTTCCACTAAGGCCATGTCTAGCCTCCAAACAAGGAGGGGAAAAAATGTAGACAACTAATCTATTTGTGTAAGAAGCCTTTCTCAACCTGGATCCATTCAAATGGGTTCAAATTACTACCCACAATTCTTCAGCCCAGCTTGGCCATTGCAAAGAGCCCTTGAAATAATATTGGCTTGAGAGATGCTGTTAGATAGCAAAATTAGGCTATTGTGAAGTCCTCATACTTTGATGGAGCATAGCTATAATTAATTTAAATCTGAAGCAGGGTAAACATGTTAAGTAACCTATTAAAATAAACTTGCACCCATTGTCTATAACTCAAGTTAGATCATGATGCAATTCACAATATCCATGATGTTTCTTTACTTCCAAAAATTAAGTGTATTTCTCACCGTCTCTGGATTCTTCTTCACAGACTCTTGATTCTTGGTAAATGAAACAATTTTTTTCTTCACTTTTTCCTTCTGGCTTTCCTTGAAAAGATATAAAGTATAAAAGTGATATTTCCCTAAAAACAAAGCTTAAAGATTATAACTTGCAATTATTAATCCCTTCACAGTACAATTCAGCTGGGACTCTAAGTGAACTGAATTTGCAATTAAACTGTTTTTTTTTAAGACTGTGGACTTATAAGTAAAGTCAATTAAAATTATCAGCCTGAGGCAAAATTCAGCCAAAATACAATTCTTTTAAATCAAGCTACTTTCAACAAGAACATGTAGTACACATGATTACATTTCTTTAATTTGAAATAAGTAAGAATTGAAAGTAGTTAATTTTATCTAGACCTTATCTAAAATAAGGAATATTTGTTTGTATACATTCATTTTAAAAGCTCAGAAGATTTTTTTGGGGGGGGGATGTCCTTTGTAACCTTGGGTTACTATTCTTCATTCTTAAAAAAATGTAACATTCTTTAAAAATAATGCTACTGAACTATGATGCAATAAAGCAAAATACAAATTCATTATTTTTTTCCTAAAGTTACTGGAAAGAACAATTTTACCAATGTCATTTTACCTTGAAGTTCTTTTGTAGCATCCGAAATTTGGTGTGCTGAATTCTCTGCCAAATGTTTGGTACCTTCTTGATTTTCTTCTACAAAGGGAGAGCCAGGATTAATCTCTGTAATTTCATATGGATGTATCTCAGAAGAATTAGCTAGTTGATCAATAATATCAATGACCTGGAACTGAGGTTTTTCAGAAGACATGTTCTGATTAATACTGGTCGGAGCTTGGATATCTTCTGTCATGATTAACGTCCAGTTGCTTCCTTGCAGATTTGTATCCAGTGACAATAAAAAAATCCTATAATTATTGCAATATTCAAACCAATTGTTCTGTGTAGGTTTGTGTGTGGGTTGAATAAAGAATTGTTGAAGAATCAACAAGCGTCCCTTCCCTTCAAGTTGTTGTAACCAAAATAGAGAATAGATTTGTCTTGGGTTTGTCCGAGCTCTCCTCACAAAAAAGCCAACCAATCGGTAGCTCTCCTGTCACTTAGCCTTTCTGTTGCATAATAAATGCACTATTTTCAATTTACATAAACAAACAATCTACAAGCAACAAAGCTTTTTGTGCTGGTATGCAAAGCTGAGCTTTCCGCATATCAGCCCCGCTGAAATAAGCAGAGATTTTTGTCCATCTACCATAAAGCTTCTTTGTCCACTCGCCTTGAAACAAAGTGTGATTGTCCCAACCTTTTAATCTACACCAAGTGACCACCTTAAGGCACAGTACTGCAGTATAAACAGATTAACATTCCCCAATAGGTTCTGCTAAAACCTTGATATCCTCTTGGATCAGACAAAGAATTCATTTGACATTTGTGAAAGAATAAAAGTGGGCACTGGGTAATCTTGCATGTGATTGCATGTTAATCTGGGTACAGTATACTCTTCTCTCTTGCCCTCTCCCCCATTTTCAACCTGACATTAAAAAAATTAAAATAAAGTCTTACATATGGTAATAATGTTTTTTAAAAATGAATGTTTTGACAAAAGTAGCCACAAAGTAAAGTTCTGTTGTTGATGATGTAAAGGAGACATTTTTAGGATTGTTGAGTCAAAGTAGCAAAAGGGAGATTACCATTTAGCGACACAACTGTCAAGTAGTTCTTGAAGATCTGTCTTCAATTCTACTTCTCTATGGTCTTAAATGTTTCAGTGAGTTGTCTGAGCATTACAGGTCAAGGAGGCCACCAAAGTGTCTTTCCTCCATCCCAGGACCCAGTGGATAATATAAGAAATTGGTTTACAGCATTGTTGTACCACAAAACCTCAGAGCAATCTTTTAACACACTATCCTTCTCCATCCAGATTCCAAAGACTATTTGGCATACGTATCTTATACAACAACCTGTAACATTTGGCAGCTGTCTGGGTGTGGCAGTTCTCCAGATAAGCTCCAGTGATGTGCTGTAAAATTCTCTTCTGGTGGATATTATTATGTATCTCCAAGGCATTACAATGGCACGCCTTGCTTGTCCTGCCCAGAGGTGAAGAGGCCCACTACCCATCTGTCAAGGATGTGAGTATCCAACATCATCATCTTTCCTCAGCCCAGAAGAAGAACAGCCTCCACCGATCTTTTTCTTTTCATTTTTGCTTCCCATCAAAAGTGGAATATTCCCCTTTCTGCTGTGAAGTTCATGAGTGACAGAATAAACAGGATGGAATGTTAGAAATACATATTTTATAAAATTCAGCCAAGGGAAACATGGATCTACTTCTGTAGAAAAACAATTTAAGCTGAATGATATTCCCATTGAAGATGTAAGTGTTGTATTTTTCTCCATTTTTTTTCTTCCACAGTCAAACTGCTAGACTCAGTTCCAATATTGAGAAATGGAAGAAAAGCCCAGAAGCTTTAAGTCAGAGGTGTCAAACTCACAGCATCTTCTTGTCTTCACGTGATGTATCGTGACTTTTTCCCCTTCACTAAAATGGGGGTGGTCATGGCCAGCACGTGACGTATCTGGGCCACAAGTTTGACACCCCTGCTTTAAGTGGTCGCTGAGATTCTGCTAGTAGCCGAATGTCTGATCTCTGATGGTCAGTCATCACTGAAAAACAAAATGGAGGTGGTTAAGGAACGCTCTAGCTTTGTGTGCAAATAAATTGTGTCATTAAGTGATAGACCTTGCACACGATAACATTCATGAAGGAGATCTCTTTCCATGTTGTAGGGAAATGGCATTGCCTGAAAGTCCCCTCCCCAAGCAATTGTCTTCTCCTTACAAGCCCATGCTCAGATTGCAATCTGTGACAAGGTTTTCATATTGGGTTTATTGGCCAAGATTTGCTAAATAAAACCACAGTTGGGATTCACACATAGGGAGCCATGATTTATCAATACCATCACTGGGTTTATACAGCATGCTAAGCTCAAGATATTACATCAGACACTATTGCATCAGATTCAAATGGCAATGGCCAAATGTAAGATTTTGGCTGCCACAGATCCATTAGTCTCCAATACTTATCTGTTTAGATGAATACTGGTCCCAATAAATCCAGCTCCCAAGAAAGAGGATATTTTCTATATCTGGCATCCTTAATACCTGCATCCCAAGGCTCTTCCTATTAGAGCCTACCTTCTTTTCTATTTACTTTGCTGTTTTTGGTGAAATACTAGATAGTGCTTCGTTTTCAGTCGCTGTACAGAACTGGACTGCAGTTGAATCTTATTTCAAACTGGATGATGGGATGCTATCCTCCTCTGGATTTGAGATAACAGCTTAGCTTAGAGCAGGCAGGTCTAACTCATGGCCCATGGGCCAGATGCATCATGTGCTAGCCATGCCCACCCCCAGTTTAGCAAAGGGGGGGAAGTCACAATACGTCCCATGATGATGATGATGTGAGTTTGACATCCCTGGTTTAGAGTATTGGGACAAACTGGACATTTATTTACATACCAACTTTGAAGACCATCCATCTCACTCACAGAGTGACTCTGGGCAGTGTACAATTAAACATGGGTGTGATGTACAACAATGTTCAGGAGGATCATTTGGGAGTCTTCAGCATCTACTGCTTGAAATGATTGCCTTACTCTGCCTAAGAGCACAGTCTTCAAGCCATGTCTTTCTTTGGTGCCGAAAGAGGTACAAGACTTGTTAGCAGGGAAATCAGTGTATACATAAATACATGGTAAGTGGGTAATTTTCTCTAGACATTAGAGTGAATTATTTAAGTATAAGTAATGGTCCATTAAGTCTACCTTGATTCCTGTTGACCACAGGGACAAATCTATGCAGTTTTCCAGAAGTAGATTGCTAAAGCCTTCTTTTTAAATTGAATGATTTGCTGAAAATCAACAAGCAAGGCAAGAGTAAAATTCAAGGTCTCCTAGTTTCTAAGAAAACTGTTTATTACTAGAAACTTAGTTTAACCCAGAGAGGACTTTGCCTTTACTATCATCCTACTTTTTCCTCCGGAGTATCATATAGCCATGATGGCGAACCTATGGCACACGTGCCACAGGTGGCATGTGGACTCGTCTCTGTAGGCACGCGAGCCGTCACCCAGCTCAGCTCCACTGCGCATGTGCGTGTGCTTCCTGCCGGCCTGCTGATTTTCGGGTCTGCCCTGCAAGAGGGAGACATGCGCACATGCGTGGTGGGGGGCTACCTTTCTCCTCACTTTCTGCTGCCTGTGCCTTCCCAGATCTCCGGAGATTCCCCTCCCAGTGCCATTTTGGGAGGTGAGGCTTTTTCCCCCTCCCAGCCGTTTTGGAGGCTTTTTCTTCCCTCCCAGCTGTTTTGGGGGCTTTCCACCCCCCAGCCGTTTTGGAGGTTACCCCCCAGCTGTTTTGGAGGCTTTTTCTTCCCTCCCAGCCATTTTGGGAGGCAAAGGCCTCCCCCACTCCCAGTGCTGTTTTGGAATGTGAGGCCAAAAGGGGAGTCACACGCAAATGCTTGGAGGGAGGGGGGTCATGTGTCCATGCCCCGCCCCTCCTGCATGCACATGTGGGGGTTTGCCCGCATGTACAGGGGGTGGAGCATGCGGGAGGGGCATTGCATTATGGGTGTGGGTATGTGTGCACGCGATAGCATGCATGCGCATACTTTTGGCACCCGAGGAAAAAAATATTAGCCATCACTGTCATATAGTATATTAAATATCTGACCAATTCCCATTGGATCCAGACTTAGGACATTATCAAAGCAGCTTCTTGAGGCTACAGATCAGGTGTCTATTTGTAGCCCTCAATCCACTACTCAGCCAAGATATGGATGGCCTCTCCTACATGAAGTATGAAAAGAAGTGCTTTTAGGAGGTAAACTCTGGAATAGTGAGAACATATCCTTGTAGAAACACATTATGAAAGAACCAGCATATTTATTTCAGCTGCAAATACAGAGGCATAAGAAATTAAGGAATAATGAATATTTTAATTAAAAAATAAGCATTTCTAGATTTTCCAGGAACTGTGTTGCAACAACACTGTTCTGTTTGTCTTTTGTTTCGAAGGCTTAAAATTAAGATGGTATTATGGAAGCTAAGGAAATTTTTCTACTAACCATTAAATGTCCTTCTTCTCTTGACAGGCTGATTTTTTTCCTAGATAGCTCTGCTGTTAGCAACAGCCACCTGCTACTGAAAACAATGCACATTTTTTCAGTGATGCAGCAGATGGCAGCACTTAGCTGATGTTAGCTGATATCAAAAAGCTAATCAGAGTTAGACTTGATGGGAAATCTCAGGGAAGTTACTGTTAATATTGATTTAGGATCCAGCCCAATACTACAAGTAGATCATATTCAATGGATCTATAATATTTATTAATGTAAACTATTGCTTTCAGGAGACAACACAGGGATG
>JANHZT010005258.1:185916-196917 GCA_032468215.1 Stegonotus admiraltiensis
CTTTGAGGCGAGGAGAGGCCAGGCACCCTAACCATAACCCTTGACATAAGTGATGTCAAGCTGGCCATGCCCACCCAGTCACATGACCGCCACCTTCACCCACCCAGTCACATGACCACCAGGCCACACCCACCAAATAAGCCACACCCACAGAACCTGTTGTTAAAAAAATTGAATCCCACCACTGGATACAACATACCTCTTAGGAGAGCATATGTCTTCAAAACATGAGCAAAAATTAATATTTCCATATTTATATTTATACTTTATTTATATTTTTGTCCATCAAGTGGGGAAAATGCATATTTCTTGTCAGAAATAAAATTAGTTTCCTAGACATATCGACACTATAGCTTACAGGTAATGGTAATGTGGGGCCTATTTTCTCTTTAGTGGCCCTGCGTGTGGAAAAGTGTTGTGATGGGCTTCAGTCACATTTGTTAAAAATGTAACTTTTTATTTTGGCCTTCCCCAGCCAATATCTTCTGAAATATTTTTATGAATTGTTTTTATTGTGCTTTGAACATTGTTTTATGGGCTTTTACCTAGTTTTTCTTCTGTGCCTTTATAATTGTAAGCTACTTCAGAATTTTTTTAAATAAAAAATACATAAATGGATGGATGGATGGATGGATGGATGGATGGATGGATGGATGGAGAGGAAGGAAGGATACAATTTGCAGGGAAATGTCTGGTCTAATGGGTTAAAATATGCCAGATTTCAGACAGAGATCCACTAGATTTTGTGCAAAATCAAACTTTTAAATTCAGTGAATTTTTAAGGTGGATTTGCTCATCTCATTAAATTATTTGACCATAATGCATAGAATAGGTGCAAACTGTTAGTTGAGAAGGTTGCATAGGCTTGAACAATAAATCAGTAAATTTGCACCTGACATGTATAGTGAGGGGACCTGAAGATTTTCAGAATGGTAAGTTCAGGGCTTTATCTTATTATTTTTATAGTATATTGGCAGAGGATAAAGGAGGATGTACTTCTCTCTTACTATGTTTCTGTGGGCAATTTCTAAGTCTGTAACATCAAATTGCCCTAGTAAATCATCACTGAAACTTCGATCATAGGTTTGCATTGGGGTTTTTTTTGCCATATAGTTTGATAGATTTTGTAGATAGATTTTATAGATATTTGCAGGTTTTTGTTTAGACATGTAGTTTGCAATTTTGAGAATGGTATATCTTCTCCCTGATCTCCTGGTTTGATTAGGGTTTTTTTGTTTTGTTGCGTTGCATAACTGCTATTTTCTTTTTTCTTTCTCTCTCACCCACTGTTACAATAATACTTTCTGCCATGATAAACTCTACCTGCTTGTGTTTCTATTGCTTTCGGTATTTCAGAATACATAACCTTGTTGGATTTTTATTTGATTCAGTTCATTTGACCCTATTCTGATTGAACTCTGGAATCTTTCCAAATCTGTCCAATGTAGAACTGAATTTGCTCATTTTGTCAATAACTGTAAATTGAATAAAGAAACAAAATAAATTTATGGATTTTTTTTTTTTTTAGTTTTTGCAGGCCCACAGAATAAAGGAAAAGGAGAAAAATCTTAGTGCATTTTTGATGGACTAATAATCAGATTTCAGTTAAGAAGACTCTTGCAATGTAATTCTGAAATGCATGATCCTAACAAAAGACCACCGCATAACATAGGTGCAGGTTTAAGAAAGCAGTATGGAAGATCTGTGAGTAACATATTCATTTTTATATTTGCTCTATCTTACATGGAATTCAGTGAATACATATTAAGTTGCCAGAACTGGCACAGTTGTTTAAAAATCATAAGGCTGAACAGAGTCCTATATTTACACAGGAGGTTTTAACCAGAAGCATCTTTTCATCTCTACTGAAGAGGGAAAAAAATGACACTGTGTGTGTTTTTCAATATTGTATACTGAAAAAGATTCTGGCACCGCTCTTTTCTGGATGGCTTGCTATGGGCTTTTCAACTGTTTCCATAATGAAAGTTAAATGCTGCATTTTTTTTTTTAAATCATACAATAGCCTCCCTGTGGAGATCAGACCAACTCTGCTGAGCCATTTCAGAGAGGCTTTCCCTAATTTGAGGTTGCAATCTTGGTCTTTTTTAAATGTCTTGTTGAACTGTTGTATTTTTATCTTTTATACTGGGTAGGTTTTTAATTGGATCTTTTCTACATAAGCTATTGATTATAATATAATTTTGATTGCTGCAACATAGAAATATGATATAGAAGGATAAATAAATAAATAAATAAATTCTTCTACTCACATTATTAATTCAGAAACATTTAATAAAGTATTCAGCAGCAGTTGGGAAGGCGAAGAGTAATTTAGGGATTTTTTTTTAATAATAGGCACCACAGAATGAAAGTAGCAGCATTTTGAAAAATGGATAGCTGCCTTAAATAGAAAATAGATTTTTGAAATGCCATCCTCTTCCCTTATCAAAATAAATATTTTCCCTGCATATCCATAAAGTTGAGAGATAGTTTTGATGTCACTCTTCAGAATATTGTTTCCTTTCAAAGATCTTGGATGGAAATGCTAAAAATCAAGGTCCTTATTCAGTTATTGGTATCTTGGATTCAGACCCACTATTTAATGGCAGACTCATTCTCATTCCACTTGCCTGTTGGTGTTGCAGTGTTTTCATTGACGTTAAAGCCATTGATCTGGTTATAATGTGGTTCTTCCCAGTGGTGGGATTCAAATAATTTAACAACTGGTTCTCTGCCCTAATGATTTTTTCCAACAACCAGTTCACCAAACTGTTCAGAAAGCTAACAACCAGTTCTCCCGAAGTGGTGCGAACTGGCTGAATCCCACCACTGGTTCTTCCCCATCATTCCAACAAGATCAGGAAAAAGATTGTCATGCCTAAAAATTGAGGACCTGATAAATCATTAGCAAAAATGAAAGAACAAAAGGAGACAAGTATTGCATACATTTAAATGCAAATATTTACCCTTGGATTTCAGAAAAGTTAACACTGCGTGCCTTGAAATGTGATAAAAATGATAAGTTATACCATTCCTATTTCTAAAGGCTTCTGATCTTAGATATGCAAAAGCAAAATCTGTAACATAAAAATTTACATGGTCCAAAAGATAATTAAACATGTGAAAAAGTGAAACCACATTCGCCCCCAAAGATAAATACCAACCTATTTAATGTGGCTATTTTAATTTAGATTTTGTTTTTTTTTACCTATATGTAAGGTAGGTAGACTATCTAAAAATGCCCTTTATTCTCTTTCTTGAAGGACACCAGTTTAAGATCATGACTAATTAAGGCAAACATTAATATGTAGAAAGATGTGGTGTAAAGGAACATTAATACACCATGTTATTGATGTTACAGTTAAAACCGCATTTAAAGCTACCAACAATTCATTCCTGGTTCATTTATATTCCAAGATGCCTAAGACAGCTTAATGGGGCTTGAATGGCATCATTATATGAAAGATTGCTTATACAGGGGCTCTAGACAGAGAGGATGTCCAGATGAAATTTCCTCTGTTGCATTTGTACTTTACTTAATTGGGATCTTTTACATTAAAATTCTACCAAGTGCTTTAGGTTTTCCACCTGTCGGAGGTTATGCACTGAGCACAGCATTCAAATTAGTTTATTTATTTTTTTGTATGTGTTAAATTTTTGTGCCGCCCATCTCCCTTACAAGGTGATTCTCTAGCTAAGTCTATGCAAGAAGAAAATCACATAATTAGTAAAAGCTATTTGTTTAAAAAATAAATATTTCTTGTGATAGTATACACTAGGTTAAAGCAAGTTATAGTATGATAACTTATTTCATCATTCAGTTCCATAATTTTATTTAAAGAGAGTTTAAGAGAAATCTATTCTTAACACATTTTCTTTATAGGCATTTGCAATTGAAAATTTACATCTTCCCCTTCTAGAATGGAGCTCTGCTCCACCATCAACCATCATTTGAACTTATTTCTTCCTATATAAATTTGCACAACTAGGTTACATATATTTTCTTCAGATTTAATGTATTGCACTTTCATCACATTTCAGAGTACTACCTATTTTATGCATTTAATACTTATTTTCTGCCTAAGCCATAAAATTGTGGTGCCTATAATTAATGGAAAGTGCTTGATTCTTATGGATTACTTCATACAAGTAAGAAAAGCACAAGCTTATCCATAACAAAGTACTTTAAAACACAAACTCCCTGTTTGTGGCAGCATTTTGTTAACTGTAAAGCAACTACAGTAATTATTCATGTGAGAATTGCACACTTTATCAATTTGAGGCTTTATCAGCAGTCCCCATAGAACAAAGAATATGAGCAATAATTGTCACATGCAAGTCATTTCTCACTCCTGTTATTTTCACATAACAATATCAATTTCAGCAATTAGAATGTTATTCTAACTTTAAAATGTAAGCATAATGGCAAAATGACAAATAGAAGGGTGACACTACAGAAAATCTAGGAATATTACTTCTATGTCTCAAAAAGTCATCATTGGTGACTCAGGATCAGTTCACACCATTCTTTGCTTGTTTATCACTTTTGAAATGTAGCATCAAATGATTCTTGTGTATATAAATGGACCATTTAGAGATGATAAATCACAAGGGCGTTTAGATGACTATTCAAATTAAAACACAAGGAACATCATCAATCACTATGCACGAATATGTGACACACATTTCTTAGTTATATTCAATTGTTTTAATATCAGCATAAATATCATTAATGACTAACTTAATTAATTAAAGGCCCCTGAATTGAGTGACTACTAGAGATTACACCCATACTGTTTTCTTGGGATTGTTACAGTATTAGTTTGTCACTGCTTTCCCTTGGGAGAGATGTACAGCCTGCCATTGGCTCCAGTTTAAGGGCTAACCAGAGCTGCTCTTGCTTAGCTATGGAATTCAGCCCAAGTTGGCTAGGATAATGCTAAAAGCTAGTTTAAGCTGAAATAATGATTGCCATACTGGTGAAGATGACAATAGGCAACTTATAGATTTCCATTTACTATTGTATTGGCACAGGTTACATTCACATCACAAGAGTCAGCATCAACGAAAATCCTATTTACATGGTTGACTACACTGTTGAAATCTTGGCTTAGGGATGCATATAGATTTTAGAGAAAAAAAATTTAAAGATAGAAGTCAACATACTTATTTGCATTTTAAGACCCCAAAATTAATATGAACATCCCTGAGATGGCTGGCTTGATTCCTGTTATAAGACAGAGAAATAATAAAATAAAGTGATACCATTTTCAACCTCAGGGTAGCATTTTGTTCTCTTTCTAGCCCCACCCTAGAATCTGGGGCTTCTTCCATACAAAATACATGCTCTACCTCTTAAGCTACAGCTCTTTTTCCTAGAAATTTGGAGGAGTCATATTTGAGATTTCATGGGTGGTTGACTGGGAACAGTTTACCCTCTCTGTCATGCACAGAGACAGTTACAACCAGAAATACCAGCAACAATTTGGTCTCACTAGTTTCCTCTATTCAAATAGTTTATGAAGTGGAATAATTGAGGCCATTCACTTGCAAACCATAATCATCCAAGAGCTGCCTTAAATTTGGCGATTCCATGCCACATTGGATTCATGTGAACCATGGGTACATATGAGAATTATGGTTCCCATTATCTTCCTACATCTTCCTACAGCTTTGGTCACATGGGAAACATTGGCTGCATGAGAAAATCTTAACACAATTAGCTTACAAAAAAAGGCATGTCTATCCAGTTCTGATTGTAGAATAAACATCAAAATTGCATCTTCACAACTGAACAACGTATTAAAATATATATACATCCATTTTTTCTTCAAATTTACAGAAGTTTAATACTGATACTTGTGATTATTTGACATTTCTTCAGACTTCAGGGCTTTTAGTGATTTTTTTCAAAATTATGGATCAAAACAGAGTTGTGTAAAATACTATTTCTTTTTAGCCAAACACTCTCACACTTTGTGAAGTCAGGTAAGCATTACACGTATTTTACATTAGGGCCTTGTGACTTTGTTCTAAATTTTGGCACCACAAAACAGACATTCCAGATTTATCACGTCGTGTTTACACTGCTTTAGATTTAGAACATTTAGTTCACAGACCGAAATTTGAAGACAAAATACATGTAACATATAGAATTTCCAACATTTAACTATAATGTGGTGGTTAAAGCTTTAAATAAATGATCATCTATAATGTGACTAATAATATAAGAACAACTTTCACAGTAAGCATGTTCTATTTAATTACTCTTATTTGATTAATAAAAATCAATGTGCATGTGTGCATATATACACACAAATACACATTACACATATATACATGTGTGTGTGCATGTGCACACACACATATTGCACACACACATATTGTGCACGTGTGTATTGCACACACACACATATATGTGCACACACACACATTACACACACACACATATTGCACCGCCTATTCTACAAAGTTCTGTGAAAAAATGCCTTGATAGTTTGGTCTCAGTTTCTCACTTGCTTATTTCCTTAGGAATGCAGAAAAGCCAAACCTTTGGCTCGCTTAGCCCAATCATATCAGCTCTGACTGGTAGCATCTCTTTTTGATTCTTTACATTGGCAATGTCAAGGGTGTGTGCTTGCATTTTTTTCCCCCTTTGGTCATAAAATACTATGGTTTCTTTAAGGGGGATTTTTAATGCCACCAATGGGGAGGTGGCTTATTTTTCTCTAGGGGCTTCCTGAACAAAAGATGGAAACACTGCCAGATATTTGTATGTGTGTCCCCTCCCCCAGGTTGCTACAAAGTAAGGCAGGCACTATTGCTGGCTGAAAATAAAAAGTAAAAAAAAAAGTACCAAGTGAGTGTAATTAACATGAAGACGCAGCCTGTGGAAATCTTCTGAGGAAAGCCTGCGGTCAACCATATCTCCAGGCTCAAACTCTAAAGAGTTCTTATGGCTCATTTCTCAGTTCTTGAAGTGAGTTGAAAAGCCGGTCATTTCAATTTTTTTTAAAAAAAATAAGCCAGCTGCCAATATATTTTAATAAAAATTCAATGTATTTAATATCTTCAGAGTTTACTTTGAAGAGTAAACAACATTGTGTTTGCACCCTTTCAGAGATAACTTTCCAGAATGCAGTGGGCTCCACCAGAAATAGATCAAGAAATCTATTTTCAACTTTTTTTAAAAAAACCAGGGGGATGAAGAGACAGTTTTTACCAAAAAGGAAGCTGTTTTTGTATAAGAGTGAAGTTAGATGGAACGGAAAGTGTGATAAAATCAGCTCACAAGTTGCCCACTCTTGGTTTAGTTTATCAAATTCATGTATACCAACACAAACAAGAATAGGGCTCTGCCATGGTGATAAACTTTCGCTGATGTTCACTTTTCATATATTCTCTGTAATTCAGGAGCTTCTGCTGCCCTGGCAGGAAGTATCATGTCAACACTGTGGAGCATGTTCATGGATTATTATGCCCATAAAATAAATAACTCATTTTTCCTTTACGAGCCAAAACAAGACACACATCACCCAGCAACTAAAAGTTAATTCTGATGAAATGTGAAGAACCAATGAAGCTACATTCTAGTATTCTGGGATTTGGGCTTTCAGTACGATTCTGAGTATCACGTGAGGTAGAGCAAAATCAAAAACAATACAAAAACCAAAGACATAAATGCATTTTCCTGTTCCATTTTTACAAAGCACATAAATTTAAGCTTTGGAATTTTGTCCACAGTGTTGAGAAATTGTCTTCTTAATACGAAGTGCTGTCAGTCGAGCTGCCCCATTGGTGAACCAGCACTCACGCATGATTCGGCCCATAAGTCTGAGCGCCTTAAGAAAGGACAAACCAAGAATAAAAAAAAATTATTCCCACTGCAATGTTTTTGATATGGTATAAATATTGCGAGGCCTCAGAAAACAATTCAAAAATATTGATCAATGCATATTTATTATTCACATATTCTGGCTTAGACCCTGATTTTCATTCTGCTCATGGAATGAACATACTTGTCTCATCCTTCCCTCAGAAACTTCCTGTGTGCTCAAAATATTATTCTGGTGAGAGCTGGGATATATTCTAGAACAGGGGTGTCAAACTCATGGCGTCACCGTTGTTGTCACGTGACGTATCGTGACTTTCCCCCCTTCACAAAAATGGGGGTGGCCGTGGCCAGCGTGTGACTGACACATCTGGCCCTTGGGCCCACGAGTTTGACACTCCTGCTCTAGAACAACATGCAAAAAAGACTGCCTGAGAAAGGAAGAAAACCAATGAAAAATAAGAAACATTTATTTGTTCAAATGAATGTGACTTTCATTCCTCCACCTATTTCTTTGGATCCATGTCTAGATTCATACACTAAAAAATAAATAGCAGCTTTACAAGTAGATAAGCTGGTGATTAAATGATATAGTAATGGTCATCAACTTGGATGGCTTTAAAAGGACAAATTCATGGAAAACACTGTTATTACCGCGTATGTGTTGATACAATTTATACTCCTTTTCTACTCAAGCTTTTACTCAAGCACGTACTAACCATATCTCCAATTGGCTTTGTAATACCAGTTGCTGAAGGACATGAACAGAAAAGAGTTATGGCTATCATTTCCTGCTTGTAGGCAATTGGTGGCACTCCAGTCTTTGCTAGGAGCACCTTCCTAGAGAAGTCCCAAGTGCTGAGAGCTGTTGTTTAGCCACAGATTGCCCATCCCTATTTTCTGTAACTGTGTGGAAACAAATGCTGAATCGAGACTTTGGTCTGATCCAGTGCTGGTGTCCTCATATTTGTACATACATTTCATGCAGAACATCAACAGGGCTGCCTGAAGGTTTCCCTCAACCAATATTTCCAGAAATATGGGTAATATAGAAATGGAGTTGCAAGCTGACTGGCAAAAGGAAGGTATGTCCTCCCTCATGTCTCTGCCCGGTCCTTTTTATCCTTCTGTCCTCCATCTACCTTAAATTCAAATATTGTCCAGCTTTTTGAGTATCTATCAAGATGTCTCTTCTGGATCACCTTCTCTCTGCAGTGCGGCACTTCCCTAATAAGTGCTACCAGCAAGTTAATAAGTTCTGCTGACCTTAATTGTGACCTTAATTGGTTGATTAATACTCTCCTGGGGCTTGCACAGCTGCCTGAAATTGGCAAGGCCTTAATCAGTTACACACTGCCACTAGCATACTGTCTTACTTGAAACACCAGCCTTTCTGATGTTGGAAAAAGAAATTTCATATACATGTGGGCCTAAGTACTTTTATTTTTTCTTTTGCAATTTTACATTTTTAGTTTGTTAAGGAAAGTTAAAAAGATAGTGTGTCCTCCTGTCTCCTCTATTTGTCCTTCTTTCCAATTGTCTGTGACCTCATTTGCCTGTTCAGCTGCCTGGTGCCTCTAGATCAGGGGTGTCAAACTCGCATCGTCACGGCATCATCACATGACGTATCATGACTTTTTTCCCTCTTCACTAAACCGGGGGTAGGCATGGCCAGCACGTGACATATCCAACCTGTGGGCGATGAGATTGACAGTTCTGCTCTAGATATGTTAGCACTTTCATATCCTAGGATAAAAGTTAGGAATGTGAAGGTATAAGCCACCCAAGTTTAAACCCTGCTTTACACTGTGTCTCTTTTATGCCATTAGAGAATATTGAAAATGTACATTTTTTATATGAAGGTGATGAAGTTACCTCACAGCTTTGCCACTGATTTGGAATATTTGGTCTCAGCTTTTGTTCACAGACTGCCTTTCTCATTTCTTCTATTGAAGGATCAGAAGACACAGCATCGTAATAAGGTAACTGGTACTCCTCCAAAATTCCTAAGAAAGTAATGAGGTTCAAATAGATTTTTGCATATTAGTATTATTTCAAATGTTGTAGGAAACAGGTTTTAGAACTTTTATAAGTATAATAGTCACCAATTTCCTAGCACAACTTTCTGTTGCAAACTTGTCCTAACTTGGTGTGTCCAAATATGGTGGTGGTAGAACTTCCTGAATTCATCAGAGAATTCAGAAATACTGCTGAACACATCTGGAGACACTTGCTTGGGAAAGAATGATTTCTCTATCAACATCTGTTTTTCTTTCAAAACATTATTCTATACCAAAATACTAACTTTTTGTAAGATATATATACAATGTAAGTATAAAACAGATTGTCCCAAAGATGCTTTTTCAGGAAGCAACTGGACTTTCTTGTTTTTTTCTTTTGAAGGCATTTCACTTCTCATCCAAGAAGCTACTTCAGCTCTGACAGGATAGTTGTCAGATTACCAGCTATCTGCAAGGAATATAAATTCTTCCATTCCCCACCATCCTATAACAACTGAAGAAGCTTCTTGGATGAGAAGAGAAATGTCTTCAAAAGAAAAAACAAGAAAGTCCAGGTCCCTCCTGAAAAAAGCACCTTTGGGACAACCATGATCTATGATGACTGAGAATCTCTTCAGACTTTTATAAAACAAAATCTTTAGAGCTATTAGGCTCAAATTAAAAATAACTGGAAACCATCTTCATTTACATCTATAGCATTGACAAGATCCTGAATTTGATAGATATTTTCTCTACCAATTCTTCTTATGTAAAAAAAAAAGCTGATGCTTAATCAAAGTTTGATATGGGCTGAGAGAAGAAGGATGAGATGCATTTGTATATAACAGTAATAACAGACTATGCTTACAGGGTAACATAACATGAGATGGCAAATCTTTTACAGGACTAATTTAATGTTTGGGTGACAGAAAGAGATTCTCACTTTGACTTTGATACAGATGGTAGAAATGTTTTAAGAAAAAAAAACCACCAGAATTTTATACATGTACATTTCAGAATGGTGTTTCTAAATGTAATCCAGTTTCATTTTGTTTTGTTTTTTGTCAGTGACGATTCCGGCAACCGCCTAGGCCGGGGGTGGGGGCAGGGGGGGAAAATATGGCTCTTTTACAACCTGTGGACTTCAACTCCCAGAATTCCTGAGACAGC
>JANHZT010005258.1:253496-263772 GCA_032468215.1 Stegonotus admiraltiensis
AAGGTGAATCTCCAAAGCTGGTCGGATTGAAGGCTCCACTGTCCTCTCACGACAGTGGGGAGGAGTTCTCACAGCACAGGTAAAAGGTCTATGTCCAAGCCATCCTCTCACGGTGGCTGGGAGGCTCTTATGAAAGAGTCACCCTCTGGAAATCTGACTAGCTCCCAACCTGGCCTTTCTATAAGTTTTTAAAAAAAAACTGAACTGTTATGAAGAGTCTAAGAGGATGAAAGGATGCCATCAATATTATTGATGGGAGTTATTGTACTGCTGCTATTTGATTTTTTATGATTTATCTGTTTTAAATTTTATTGCACTGTTCCCTTGATGGCTATAGTTAACTGTTGAGAGTCTTCTGAGATACTTATGAGAGACTGTTAAGAGTCTTTCAATAGTGGTTTTGTGGATACAAGGCATCTCCCTCCCCAAATAAATGGCATCATTTCGCACTATATATTTTAATTGCAGAAATATTCAGGATAACTGGGGTGCATGTTCCAGTCCAACATTCCATTTCTTCATTTTGATCCCATTAAGAATTGGTCATGTACAACTATTATTAAAATAAGATACAATAACAAGTTTCAAGAGGAAATGTTCAGATCAGCTAGGTATTTTATTTTAGAAATATAAATATGGCACTTTAACCTTAGAAAATATCAGTGAGCATGCGCACACACATACACAAACAAGCACATACAATTACTTGCCATGAAATCTACTATTAGTTTGTATCTTTGTTATACAAGCTTTAAAAAAGCAAAATAGAAATACAGAAAACCTATTTTATCTAGTGGCTTATAATTATGTTTCTGCATTTCAAAATTCACAAATTTGGATTGGTTTAATTCCAAAAGTGATTAGTTCTCTCAAATACAAATTGTTTGATCATGAGAAAAGTAATCCGAAACCCACAAAAGCACAATGTCAGACACAAGTTGACACAGTTGCAAAATTTTCAAGCTTCCAAGGTTTCTTCATTAGACTAAAAGATTAAAACCCAGGAAAAAACAGAAGCGGGGGAAGGAATGGGCCTGACCCTCCTGCTATGAGGATGAACAGCCTTGAGCAAATGGGGCTTCTCAGGTGCACATTACTATTAGTTTCCTCAGCTTTGATCTTCCAGTAATATCCTACCAGTATGGCCTCTGACTGGAGGACACCCTACACCAGGCATGTCAAACTGGCAGCCTGTGGCCTGGATATGGCCCGTGCAGGCCACGCCCACCCCGGTTCTGCAAAGGCAAAAAACATCCCGATACATCCCGCGATGCAATCGGGTTTGACACACTTTCCAAATGTTCATATCAAAACCATTCCCAGACTTTGCGAGACACAGCCATCTTTTGGCAGAGATTCAAGTCAGTGCTTCTGTGTATGAAGAATAGATTGTTACAGACACAGCTGGAGGCATCAACTGGGAAAATCTGTTCAATGGAGGACTTCCATTTATAGACCCAAATAACTATTTGTATGTTGTAAGCTGAATATAGAATCACAGAAAACTGGTGACAGAAAAAGACCCAGTGGTCCATAAATTCTAGCTGCCCTTTGATTTTTTTCCTTTTTGAGCTTATTTATTTATTTAAAGTTTAATTTTTGTTGGATGTTAGACATGCATTTATCCCAAGCATGTTTCAAACTCAGTTAATTATGACTGACTGACTGACTACACCTCTGCCAGAAATTGGTTCCAAGCTTCCACTACTATTTTTATGAATATATTACAAGAAACTGCTGTCTGACTTTTACTCTGATGCATTAAAAAAAATTAAAAAGACAATTAACAGTAAAAATTTCATGGACCTACCCAGGGGACTGCAGCTGATTCCAGAGGCACTAAAGAATTCCACAGAAGGACAACGTTAACCTCTGAGCTACTCTGCCTTAATATTATCCCAATGAACTTTGATCCACTTTCTTTTCATTTCCCCAGAAAAAAGAAAGAAAGAAAACACCTTAAAGAGAACTGTCCTTCAACCTACAAAATAAAGTAATAAATGAAGATAGGGGACCTATACTTCTGATACTAAGACCAACCACACTTAGCTTGATCCTCCTGGTGGGACTGCAATCCAACAGAGCTACATTTTACACTGAACTGGGAAAAAAGCTTATTTTGAATTTATAAGTCATCAAATTCAGGTTAATGTTAATGTGCAGTGAAAAGGGCTTTTTATCCAAGAAGCTTCTTCAGCTCTGACTGGCTGACCAGATCCTTCCATTCCGCACCATTCAGTCAGAGTTGAAGAAGCTTCTTGGATCAGAAGCGAAACATCTTCAAAGAAAAACCAGAAACTCCAGTGGCCGCTTGAAAAAGCACCTTTGGGTTGCCTAATTAGTTTCTCCTTCTCCGAAGGCCCTTCAGAAGAGCATCTTTTTGCAGTCTTTCTAAATGTCAATAGGAAGGGAGTCATCTTGACCGCAGAAGGAAAGCTATTCCAAAGAATGAAGGCTATCCTCCATCTTGCTCCCTTCAGGGTGTGGGCCCCAATAGCATTTTCTCCCAGCTGGTCCTTATTGGGCAGGAAGATTTCATCGTCCCAGATATAGCAAGTAGACAAGCCACATAGGGCTATACAGGTAATCAGCACCTTGAATTGGGCCCAAAAACCTCCCAGCAACTACTGTATTTTTCGGAGTATAAGGCGCACCTTTTTCCCCCAAAAGAGGGTGAAAATCTGAGTGCGTCTTATACTCCGAATATAGCCCCATCCAGCTTCTCAAACGGAACTTTCAGAGGCTGAAAAAAGCTTCAGAAATGAAGCTTCAGAAAAGAAGCCCCCAAACAGAGCTTCAGAGGCTTTTTTTCTGAAGCTGTTTCAGAAGTTTCAGAGGCAGAAAAACAGCAAAAAAAAAGCAAGGCACAGAGCTCACAACCAAGGAACCTGTTGCTAAAATTCACCTCTGGGGACTTTAACTTTAGGGGGTGGGAAGCCGATCCACCTGCCAATCAGCTTTTTTCTTATATTTGCCTCCCCCAAAACTAAGGTGCGTCTTATAATCCGGTGCGTCTTTTACTCCGAAAAATACGGTAATACAGTTCCCACAATGTAAGCAATCCAAGCCATCAGTTGTATTTAGTATCAGCTACCGTTTTCCGGATCAACCCATGCAAAGCAAATTGCAATAGTCTAACACGGATATCACAAGGATGAGAGTCATTACCTTCAGTACTTCCTGGTCCAAGAAGGCTGCCACAGCTGAGAGACCTAACACTAATTTATTAATTGATGTATTTATTTTCTAGTGCCAGGTGCACTTGATGATAAGGTCCATTTATGGCATCTCTCTTTATCTGCCACAGTACCTCAATAAACTAACAATTATTGTTGCTGTTGTTATTTAAGTAACAATTGTTGCCCTAGTCTCTCATGGAAGAAGTTGTCATAGGGCCCTAAGGTTCCACAGAACAGCCTAGCAATAGAAATGAAGATTTCTTCTCCCACATGAATTTGTCTGGCCTGTAAGAGCTGAAGGGCATCTTGGTGAAACCCAGGGGTGAAATCCAGCAGGTTCTAACAGGTTCTGGAGAACTGGTAGCGGAAATTTTGAGTAGTTCGGAGAACTGGCAACTACCACCTCTGGCTGGCCCCAGAGTGGGATGGGAATGGGGATTTTGAAGTATCCTTCCCCTGCCACGCTCACCAAGCCACGCTCATGCCCACCAAGCCATGCCCACAGAACCGGTAGTAAAAAAATTTGGATTTCACCACTGGTGAAACCCTAATATTTGTTTTAAGGGAAGCTTTTTCCATGCTTGTGGAAAGGGGGAGGAGGAGAAATCCTTGAGCTTCGTGGAATTTCTTGCTGCCTGGATTACTCATTCCAACTCCTTTAGTTTTCAGGTGTAAAGATGTAAACCCTAACCCTTTGCTTTCCTTCCTTTAGCTGATTTTTAAATTTTCATTCTTTTGGCTATCTGGTAGCATATACATTTTCAGCATATTTTATCTTTGATAGCCAGCTAAATGTGGTGGAACAACCAGCTGAAGGCCCCCTGCCAGAGGGAGTGAAGAGAGATTCCAACTTAAGAGTCTTATGCAGGAGAGGAAATGCCTGAGGTCAAATCCTCAGGTCTATATCTGCCGTTTCCCAAGGGAAGGTAGACAGTCTGGTGACATTCTTGTTATAGAGGCGATCAACAATAAACTATCTGTTTACACAAGTGGTTCCAGTTGCTCGATCCGGACATTAAAGTGCTTTTAAGTGGAAAAGCAAGATGAAGGATTTTAAACTTTATAGACTGAATTAAATTCACATTTACCTACCATTGCTAACCATGCGCCTGGCTACTTCCCAGAGGACCAGTCCAAATGCCCAAATATCAACTCTTTTGTAGGAGTCAAAGCAGTCCACCTGAATTGTTTCATCTAGGACTTCTGGGGCCATATAGCGCTTGGTACCTACACGGGGGTTGTTCCCAACATCCAGCTGATTGGTACTTTGAGAATGCATGACGGAGAGACCTATAATCACAAAGGAAAGAGTTATTGTGAAGTGTCTCCTTTTTCTTTTAAGTTAGATCTGTTTAAGTTAGTTTTAGGAAGGAAAAAAAAATCTTGGAAGACGTTGGCGGAGTTTACTGTGTCACATATACTTCAGAAATATAGTTAAGTGTTTACCATCCAGAAAACATGCAGATTCCAGAGCCTGTTTTTCCAGACTCTTTCTGGAAAAACAGAAAGAGAACACCAAATGCAGCAGCAATTGAATAACCCACAGCCAGAGTCACTACTGTGGAAAGAAATTTAAGCAAGCCTTAAATTAAATGCCATATTATTAAATACCATCGAGTGGTTATAAAAAGTTTCAATTTTCTCTAATTTCCCTTTGAAATTAAAATAGTATTTACTACATGACTCAAACTCTAAATAACATAGTAAAAAAAAAAAGATAAAGGTTTTCTTGTCAGTCGTGTCCGACTCTAGGGCACGGTGCTCATCTCCGTTTCTAGGATGAGGGAGCCAGCCATGTCCAAAGACATTTTCCATGGTCAGGTGGCCAGCATGGGCTATACCTCAAAGGTGCACAGAATGCTACCAGCTTCCCACCGAAGTGGTACCTATTAATCTACTCGCATTTGCATGCTTTTGGAACTGTTAGGTGGGTAGGATATCCTGTTTCCCTGAAAATAAGACATCCCCTGATAATAAGCCCAATCAGGCTTTGGAGCGTATGCGCTAAACTAAGCCTCCCCCCAAAATAAGCGCTTCCCGAAAATATTTAAATGCAGAGCTGGAAATCGGGTAAGATGGCAAGAGGAGCCCCATCTTGCTCCATGCGCCCCAAAATAATAAGACCTCCCCGAAAATAAGGCCAAGTGCTTATTTCGGGGTTAAAAAAACATAAGACAGGGTCTTATTTTCAGGGAAACACGGTAATATAGTAGAAATAAGCAAATTTCAAACCACGATTGATTTAAAGTGGTTTGTTTTCAACAACCATGATGAATTTTAACTAGAATTACTGATCTGTATGCAATACTTTACTATGATAAAAAGACGCAAAAAATATAACTTTACAGGAATCAGCAGGAAGGGAGAGAATACCTAACTTTGCCTGTTTTAATAGTCTGTTTTAATAATCCTAAACATGGCTCAACATTGCATGCTGTGTTGTTATAGGCTTTAAGGAAGCTAGCATCAGGCTGTTCCAAACAGTAATTAATTATTGCCATATAAAATGCTGGAAGGTAGTTCAAGGGGTTGAGGTCCAACACACCTGGAGGATATCAGATTGAGAAAGAAGTCTCTTGTGGCAGACTTCCACGTTTAGAAAATAGTACAAGATACATCCAGGAGCAGCAAAACTTTTGGATGCTAAGTGCCCTCTAGTGGATGCTGAATCTTCCTAGCTTGCTATAGAGTGACACCAAGGAAAGCATGAATGACATTTCTTCTATACCTGATTCATTACATAAACCATGTAGCATCTTTATAATCTTTAATCCTCTTCAAAGCCTATAAATCTCCTATAAACCTTTGTGATTTAGCTTTACATACAAACCTATCTGTTATTGTTGCATTTGCTCTTGCTTTCCTTTTTTATCCTCCATGGTTTTTGGCTGGCTGACTGATTGGTTTGGCAACCTAGGTACTCTCCCAGCAATAAACTACTTGTGCTGGCCATGCGAAAAAGAAAGCAGGAAGCTACTTACCTAGATCTGCAATGCAACACTGCCCATTTTTCTTAACCAAGATGTTTTTACTCTTCAAGTCCCGATGAGCAATGGCAGGTTTTCCTTGGGTCCCGAATATCTCAATGTGCAAATGAGCAAGGCCACTAGCTATGGACAAAACTATTCGTAAGCAGCTCACAGTGTCCAACGTTGTCAGTTGCAGGTAGTCATAGAGCGAGCCCATTTCATGGTAATGTGTGATCAGCCACAACTGAGTGCTAGAATTCCGTGATGTCATGTCTGAAGCAATAAAACCTGAAAGGGACAGGAACATTCGTAAGAAAGGCAAGTTATCAGATGTTTCCTTCTTCATATAATGGACCCCATCATACAAACCAGGGGTAAGTAACCTTGGATCCCAATGAGTTGGACTTTAGTTCCCATCAAATGAAGCCAATATGGTCAATGATGAGGAACAGAGTTCCAAAACATCTCCAAAGCACCAGGTTGATGAATCCTGAGCTAAACTCTCCCCAAACTTCATCATTCTCCATTATCCCTAAAACCAATGAGAACTGAATGCAGGCTATTCTAAGCACAACAAAAGGCAAATTCTATTACTCCCTGAACAGACTTCAAAAAAAGGTATTAAGTGTTCTCTACTAGTTAGGGCTGAAGACATGAAAACATTCAAAATATTGCAATTTCTTGCTGTTTTCATCACTACAGGTAGTCCTTGACTTACAACAGTTGATTTAGTGACTGTTCAGTTACAATGGCACTGAAAAAGTGACTTATGAACCTTTTTCACATTTATGACCGTTGCAGCATAACATCATGATCAAAATTTAGGTGCTTGGCAACTGGTTCATATTTATGACTGTTGCGGTGTCCCAGAATCATGTGATCAACTTCTGTGACCTTCTGATAAGCAAAGTCAATGCGGCAGCCAAATTCACTTAATAACTGGGTTACTAACTTAATAACTGCAAGGATTCACTTAACTGCTAAGTGCAAGAAGTCATACAATGGGACAAAGCTCACTTAACAAATGTCTCACTTAGCAACATATATTATGGGCTCAATTGTGGTCATAAGTCAAGGACTACCTGTATAACGCCTCTCCTTTTCAAGTGAGCAATTCCTGCATTAAATGATCATCAGGATGTGCAATGCTTTGGGATCAGTTTGGAAAAGATTCCTTGGAATCTGCAGGAGTATGAATACACCCAATGCTTATGACTCATTGAAGCAGCTGCTTCACTTTCCAAGATGGCCTGCGTAGCAATGAATTCACAGCCAAGTCCTCCTGTGGGCTCTGAAGCACTTTTTCTGAATTGAATCTGAAATCTACAGAATGATGTATTAACCTACTTTAAATGCCAGAACGTGGAGCTCATCTCCTCTGGCATAAACCCAAGAGCATTTTTTTCCTAGCACCTACAACTTGCCACTAGTGTGGGGAGCTGTTCTCTGCACCAAAACATATACACAGACTACCCAACTCAGCCAACTCTTACATTTGCTTAAGTGATCAGTTGGAAACACAGCCAAAGCATTTCCCAGAAATGATAAAAAGGCTTGTGCAGACTAGAGGAATAAGATACTGAACTGGATTTAAAACTTGGGGGGAAAATAGCTTGATGAAGGGACTTCCTATATTGACCTTGGAAGCTATAGCACCAGTCCCACTAGTTACATTCCTTCACTAGAAAGAATGCTACATTAAAAACAAAGGTGGGAGGATAACAGGCACATTTAAATTTACCAGATGCACCGAAGGACTCAGATAACAGAAAAGCACTTGAATGCCTTCCCCCAATATCACCAAGTAGCTCTTGAAGTAAATATAGATTAGCTTTAGCCACCACCACATTGAAATATGGAAACAACTGTACAGAAAGCATTTCAATATATACCGTATTCTATGCAAATAGCCCCCAACACATGTACCATTAACCCAGCAACGTAAAGTCCATCTTATTTCTGCTACCTCCAGCAATATACCACTGCCAAGTCTCCCCTATTGGTCCAAGGCTAAGCTGAGTGTCCTTGCACTCAGCCTCCTCTTGCCTCTACATACTGGGCTAAACCATGCAGTGGGTTTAGTGAAGATCCATGGCTTCACATGACACATCGCTGCAAAAGAAAGCCAAAAGACAACTGCCGACAGGCAAAAAGTCTAGAAGGATCAGGTCTGAACTGAGATGGGACCAAAAGCGGCATCAATTCAACAGCCCAGCTTGCCTACGATTAAATTCTGATTTTTTTTTTTAATCTGTCCACTTATCTCCAATGGTTAGGAGGAGACATTCTACTACTCTATCGCCCAAATACCTGTAACTTATTAAATAAAAGGAAGAAAATGCCTGCAAAGGATAAAACACAGACCTTGAATCTGGGTTTAAAAGGTCTGCCTTTGAAACGCCACACTTTATTTGAATGCTCCTCCCACTTATGACTGTATGACTAACTTGTTGCTGTATCCTTATGAATTATATTGTTTCCTAGTATGATTTGATTGCTTATTTGTACCCTATGACTATCATTAAGTGTTGTACCTTATGATACGAATGTATCTTTTCTTTTTATGTACACTGAGCACATATGCACCAAAGATAAATTCCTTGTGTGTCCAATCACACTTGGGCAATAAAGAATTGTATTGTATTGTATTGTATTGTACCTGGCAAGCATGGTCGATAAGTCTATTTGGCATTTTTATGGCAACCAACATAGACCAGTCTATTTGCAGCATAAATGCTTTATTCCACTGCAGCTCCGCCTTTTTTAATTTGTAGAATTATACAAACGTGTATAAAGTGGCAGATTGAATTACTTTCTGAGGAGATCAGGCTGAAGAAAATATTGCTTCTAAACTAAAAGTTATTCTCTATTATTGGGTCTCATCTAACCTTTCTTTTATTCCAGCAACTAAGTTTACTTGTCTATTTCTTCAAGAAGGACTAAAGAAAAGACTGAGTTGGAGGGTCTCGGCAGATTTGGGCTCTCAGTCCATCCAAAGAGCTCTCCCCATCTGTCTAGGCCCCTAAGCAATGCCATTCTTTTCCCCACCTAAAATATTTTCGTGCCTCAGCAACACGGTATTGTATAATTCTGTTTCTCTGAACCAGGACTTTTCATCTCGGGAAGAAAAGATCTTGACAGCAATGTTCTCTCCTTGCCATTGTCCTCGCCAGACTTCTCCGTATCGGCCTTTCCCTAGAAAGCATAAACAAAAGAGATTTTTTATCAACAGCTCTCCATTCAAAGGAAAAGTTTTTTTGGCTTATCGCCCAAACCAGAAATTGTATTCAACATCCATATTTATGAACCTTCAAAGGTTACGCTGCTGGACTGAGGAGACGTCTGAATTTCTACCGCCTCCTTACGGCAGGGAGTCTCAACTTTGTAGGGACTTCATTAACACCCCTTAAAAAAGGGGGGCGAACTTGTATGCACCCTATCCCATGAATAAAACCGATGGTATCACTGGGGTTGGAACTGGGTCAGAAACAAATTAAAGTCACTTTTAGTAGTGGACTTTTAACCCAGAGATCAAATAAATCATAGCAATAGTGCGTAGACTTATATACCGCTTCACAGGGCATTACAGCCCTCTCTAAGTGGTTTACAGAGACAGCATATTTGACCTCAACGATCATGAAAAAACTTTGCCAGTCTACAAAAGAAAGTCTTTTGACTGGAAATAAATGATTGTCTAATAGGTAAGGCCTGGAATATGGATTGTTTTTGAGATAGCCACTTTCATTTCTTTCTAATTTTTTTTTATTCTGGATCTTCATAGCAGCAATATTAGAAAACCCAAACTTTGCAGTTGTCTTACCTACCCAGAATGGGAAGGCATTCTGGCTTTGTGTGTGCTAACTTGCCAATCTGCAACCCTCCTCAAGTGGGCTCACAATACTCTGGGTACTTGTTACTCACAGTATACATACTGCTGGCTTAAAGGAATAAGGCTCAAGCCTGAAGGTGGGCTAATCTAACTCTAGAGATAGCCTCATCCCACTCCAGATAAGTCCTGACACAGCTAATTTCAAGTGAACTACCATTTCCTTAGTCAAGGCTATGATTTTCCCAGTTGCAATGTATGGCTGTGAAAGTTGGACCATAAGAAAGGCTGAGTGCCAAAGA